>QEOT01123547.1:21455-68434 GCA_003123785.1 Pterocarya stenoptera
TATATATATATATATTTGATTTATAAAATTTTTAATTTTTAATTTCTTTACAAATTAAATAATGCCATGTCAATGACTCAAGGGTGTAAAAGGCATGCACTCTCCACTAAATAGAACTTTCCTAACTAAGTTCTTTGATGCTAATATTTCAACGAAGAAAAAAGGGACTAAAATGAGTGAGACAGAAAGCTACATCCCTTATGATAAACGCTCCAATCTTTTTGACCCAAGGAATTCCAAAAATAATGGCAGATCAAAGTGGAACATCGATCCTCAGCTGAATTAGATAAGAGAAATGTGTAACTGAGTCGATAAAATTACTAACTTCTATATATCTTCATTCTTATTGCCATAATTAAACGAAAAAAATACAATACTGATGCAGTTATATATTATGGATCCAAAAAGTAAAAACGAAGCTGAAGAATGTACTCACAATTTCCTTATCGCCAATGATATGCAACAAGACAATCCAATCACTTAACCATGTCATATATAAGGCAATAGTTTCTGTATAGACCTACTCGTCGTCCATTGATTTCCCAAGATACTCTTTTCCTTTCAGAGTCTTTGTTTTTTTAAGCTGTACATAGTAGTTCCTTTGCGGATAGTTTTGTCACATTAGGACGTGTCCACTTGAATAAATGGTGTCTTGTCTTCATTTAGCTCCCAATGTCACACCATATTAGAATCTGTGCAAGACAGTTTCACATGAGCTCCCATCTCACTCAACATTGAGTACAACATGCTTCTCCTATGGACTGAACCTTGTTCTGCAAAAGATTCAAATTTAAATTCATGAAGGTGAACAAGGCTAGAACCAGATTCTTTTTGTAATCCATTTTCCTTCATCATCTTTCTCACATGCTCGACGTCAGACCATCTCCCTTCTGCAGCGTATATGTTTGATAACAACACATAGGGCCCAAGATCCTCAGGTTCCAACTCAATTAACCGTTTTGCCACGATCTCCCCAAGCTCTGAATTAGAATGTGTACTACAGGCAGACAGTAGAGCACCCCTTAAGACAGGTCCTGACTCCATTGGCAAGTTACTTATAAGCTTCTCTGAATCTTTCATCAAACCAGCCCGAGCAAGGAGATCAACCATGCAACCATAGTGCTCCACCTTTGGTTCAATCTTGTAAACTCGACTCATTAGATCAAAGCACCACCAACCCTCAAAAACCATTCCTGCATGGGTACATGCTGATAAGACACAGATGAATGTAGCATCATTTGGCGTCAGCCCTCTTTTCTGCATATGCATGAACATTTCTAGAGCTTTTTCTGCATTCCCGTTCATACCATATCCCATGATCATAGAATTCCATGACACAACAGTTCTGTTGGGCATCTCGTCAAAAACATCCCTAGCCAAGCCCACAGCCCCACACTTTGCATACATTGTCAGAAGAGCTGTTGAAAGTAACACATCGGATTGAATCCTATTATGTTTTAAATAAGAATGAACCCAACTGCCTCGATCAAGCCTTCCCAAGTCTGCACACGCAGTCAAGACACTCACAAGAGTAGCCTCATTTGGTCTAACACCTCCTCCTCCATCAATCATCCTATCAAACAATGTTAAACATTCACCGTAATGCTTATACCGCACATAAAGAGCCAACATGGTATTCCAAGAAACCACATTTCGCAAAGGCATTCTATCAAAAAACTCCCGAGCCACCAAAACATTTCCAATCCTTGCATACCCATCAATCATACAATTCCACGATACAACATCTCTACTAGTCATTCTCTCAAACAACCCTTTTGCCGCCTCCATATCCCCAGTGCCCACATAACCAGTAATCATAGAATTCCAACTAAAAAGATCTCTCTCGTACATCTCGTCAAAAAGTTCACGTGCAACACCAACCTCTCCAGTCTTCACATACCCATCGATCATCGTATTCCAACTCACCAAATCTAATTCAGGCCCCGTATCAAACATCATCCGAGCGTCCCCTATCCTTCCACAAATTGAGTACATATGAATCAATGAGTTCTGCACAAATAAATCAGATTCAATCCCGAGTTTCACCACCTGGGCATGAGCCTTTTTTCCTTCTCTCACCGACCCAATTTCCACACACACCTTCACCAAAAGCGGAAAAGTATAATGATTCGGCATGATCCACTTCCCAACCATCCTCTCATGGTAAAACCTTAAAGCACCAAATGGGTCATTGCAATTTACGTAGCTTCTCATGATAGTATTGCACATAAAAGCATCGGGTTCCTCGAGGCAATCGAATACGTAAACAGCATGTGGAAACATAACCGAAGCCGAACAAAGCTTCTTTACGACTCGGCTAGCCGCAAGAGAGTGTTGAAAGAGACCAGAGACAACAAGCTGGGTGTGGACATGCTTGAACTGCCTAATGTTAGTGCATGATTCCAAGGCGTGCAAGATGGGATGGCTCAGCTTCAAGATGGGGAGGCCTTGATTGTCTGTCTCGATAGGATCGTCTTGGCCATCGAGCCAGAGCCTTGGTGGGGTTCTTGGGAAGTTTTTCTTGGATTTGAGCAACTTGTCAATGGAGAGTGAGGATAGGGGGCCTCTTACTTTGGAGGGTTCGAACCCAACGGCCATATTTCCAACTTGGAATTCGGCGGCTTGATTATTGGTTTCTTAAGACACAGTGTTTAGACGACCAACTCTTGTGATTTTCCTTTTAAAAAAAACAACAAAAATATTCACACAAACTCTTTCGTTAAAAGAAATCACACTCCAAGCACTTTTATCCTCAACTTGTCAGTTTTATATTTTATGCTCCCAATAATTAAAATTAGAGAAATATTTTAGTTATAAAATATTACATAAAAATAAACTTATAAAATGATGTAATTTGATACGCTACGTCAGAATAAAATTACTTTTATTATAAAATAGATATAACAGATCACATAAAACTATAATATCAATTTATGAATTTGCTTTTCTATATATTATATTCTTTTATTACTAAAATTGATATTTATGAATATCATACTCGATTTAGAGAAAGACAGCTAAGCTGCGACTGATCAACTACTGACCATGAAAGCTAAGGATAGATAGATACTTAGGCTCTGTTTGGATGGTGAAAATATTTCATCTCATCTTATTTCATCATTATAATTTTTCTAAATTTTGACACAAAATATAATAAATAATTCAACTTTTTCAAATTTTAAAATAATAATAATATTAAAAAAATAATATTCTAAAATAGATATTTCAAACTCCACCCTTTAGACAAACCGCCTGAGAGACCATACTCTATCTAAAGTAGAGATTTCAAACCCCACCCTCAAGAGGAGGATGGAATGTTCACTCTATGGACAAAATGTCTAAGAGACTATTTCTTTTTATTATTAACCTAAAATAAAGGAAATAACAAAAAATGTAAATGATACATAGGAAGTAACAAAATATAGCTTGAAAAGCAGTAGATTCGCATTTTCAACCTTAGAGGAAATAAAAAAAGCAAATACATGGATTGTGATGGCGCGTGAGGGACACTCGCCACCCTGGAAGTACAGTAGATAGACGAGTATGAAGAAATTGATGGCCCTAGTCTCAGAAATGCCACACGTGGCGGTAGTAGAGCTCCCTTTAAGGGGGTGCGTGGATGTTGCGCCCGCACTTTGGATCACGTGTATGGCTCATGCGGCATTTTGTTCGATGAGATTCTTCAAACGTCTGAAGAATCGGCGCCTTGAACATCTTACGGTGGGACGCATGCTAGTCGTCGAGTTTTAGAGAACAACAGATCAACCTTTCGCCCTACTTTGAAAGAAAAACATACAAAACCAGGAAAAATAAAAATAAAAACTAGAGATAAGAAGGATGAGGGATGAGGAAGGGAGGAGGGAGGGAGGAGCCGAAGGTCCAACCCCCCTCCTCTAGTCTGAGTTTTTTTAGGGGGCTGCTCTAAAAAGAAAATGGACAAAGAGAGAGGTGTGCTAGGGTTTTCTTTTTCTTTTTCTTATATATCAAGTCGTTAGAATATTGATATGTCAATATGTGTTATCCACATTTCCATAACATTGATTGATTCATAACCAAATTATTAAAACACCCTTTGCATCTGGTTGATTTACTTTGGGGATACTATTTTAGGAAAGCAAAGAGGATCCGTTGTAGCATATTCTATTAAGCTATTTCAACAACTTGTCATCAGTTCTTTAGTTCATGTTTGGACACTTAGAAGAGATGAAATGATTATCTAAAAGATTTTTATAATTTCTTTTTCAAATATCACACCAACACAAAATACTTCTCAATTTTTAATTTTTAACTTTTTTTATCTAATCATTATAACTTTTTTAAATTTCTAAACAAAATATAAAAAACAATACAACTTTTTCAAATTTTCAAAATAAAGATAATATTAAAAAAATTATATTCAAATAATGTTTTAACTTTATAATATTTTTATTTAACTATTTATCTCTCATTTTCCAAAACTTAATAAAACATCTTAACTCAAACAAGTTCACTACTATTCACAAAATTTTCATCTCATACCACATTATATTTGACAATTTCAAAAAAAAAAAAAATGTTCATATATTGCACAATTTTATGTTTTTGGGGTATGTCAATTCCTTTGAGTTTTATTTGCACTCACAATAAGTACATGTTGAGCATCATTGACCAACTCCTTATGGCTCTTTTTAAAGTTCATAAATGTTGGTTGATAGTATATTTCATTATAGTTATGTGTCTAATTAGCTAGTTGGTGAGGCAATATCTTACTAAGACAAGACTAGTATGCCCATCGGTCCACACAATTGTCCATGTACCAGTAGACGATTTAGCAGCTATTGTTGCCTCTGCTTCGTTAGGGCTCATTTATTGATACCTCCAATCTATAGGGACTATAATGTGTGGTTGGTAAACAAGGATCATATAAGAGGGTTCCATGAAAAATGTGGTCAGAAATTCAGTTCAAGTTCGCTTATCTCCAACTCGTGAACTTAGCCGATCCAAAGCTATATGATAGCACTCATTTTTTTTTTTTTGACTCGTCACTCCAAACCATGATTTATTATTCATCCCATGGGGTGCACTTTGCTCGGGAGTATGAACAATTTCGCTCGATTAAGTTCCAAGTAATGTTTCTCTTCAAAGGGGCAATCTTTGTTGCTTGCTCCGAGATTCATGATCACCTTGCTCATGCAAGAGAAAGTCCTCACTTCTAACAGGGTGAGTTATAGCACTAAAGGTATGCTCGCACTCCGGGTGAGCAAAAAATGCTTGCAACTTGAAGTGTGAGCAAAAGTCTTCGACTCTGTGCTAGCAAAAGTGCTCAAACCTAACTAAGCAAAAATGCTCAAGTCTACTTGGACGAGAAACAACTTACACCATGGGGAGAGTAGGAGGGTACTCTTATAAAAATTATTGAAAGTAAAAAAATAAAATAAAACAAGAATGTGATATTTTCAAAACACCACGGGAGGCAAGTAAACATAGAGGCGAGCAAACAATGCTTGGACTTGGAGCGAGAAAAGAATGCTTGCACAGAAAAATGATAAGAGGACAAAAAATGAAGTTCAGAAGGAAAAAGAGTCCAGGAAACAAAAAGGTAGGATGAAAAAACGAAGGTAGGACGAAACAATGATGGGAGTACAAATAAATGATACTAAGACAAAAAAATGAAGTTAGGACGGAAAAAACAAAGTAGAACGGAGAAATGAACATTGGGCAAAAAAATGTGGATTGACGGAAAATAAAGATAGGACAGAAAATGAAAGCTCAGAGGAAAAAATGAAAGTAGGACGTAAAAATGAACCTAGGGCATAGAAGTGATGAAAGGATGGAAAATGAAAGGTAAGTGGAAGCATGAAGCTCAAACGAAAAAAATAAAGGTAAGACGAAAAAATGACTTAGCGTCGAAAACTGATGAGAGCACTTTGCTTGGCTCCCAAGCATGTGATTTGACCCCAATCAAATTGTTCTAATTATGTGATATAATCGACACCCAAGCATACGATCAGCTCATAAGGGAGCTCGGTTCATGTGGGAACTCGACTCCCGAGTATGTGATCCGACCCAAAAAATTGATTGGATCATGTGGGAGCATGTTCCTGAGCATGTTTTCGAGCATTGCTCAAACTAGGGCTTAGCAACATACTTGAACACCAAGCACTTTTCTCGGATGTGAGCAACGACAACTTGCCCTCAGACAAAAGGATATCAAATCCACGTTCAAGTTGCTCGGATCATGTGAGAGTTCCTTTCTCGTGGGGCAAGCAAAGATATGTCAAATCTCGGGACGAGTAACAACATCAAGCATTTTGCTCGGGGAATGCACTTTGCTCGAATATTGTGAGATCCTAATCCAATTGGTTAGATTACATGGGAGCTCGGCTCCCGAGCATGTAAAATATACAATATCCAATCAAGTCCCTGGCATAAATTCCATTAAAAAAAAAATCTCAATCTCAAAACCATCAAGCTGATGGCAGGAATACCCACCAGACGCCTCCATCTTCAACCAACGACAATGACAATGCCATGGCTCTTTAGTGCAAAAGTGAAGGTCTTTCTGGTTATTTCCATCATAAGTTGCGTCGTGGTCACATCTGGCTACGTTGACGCAGTCGTGCATTTCTATCATGGCTCGTGCCATGGTCATCGAATAAACAAAGCTCTGTAATTTCTCGAGAGAAGAGAAATAATAGGAGAATGAAGAATAAGAAAATGGTTGATGGAGAGTGGGGAGTTTGAGAGAAGATAAAGATGAATTGTTCTAGATATTCCTGCTTGTCATCGGCTAATTTGATTTGGATCGTAGCTATTTTTGTCTAATTTAATTTGTTGTATGAGTGTTTTAATCAGTTTGGATGTATAATAAGGTTATTTTAACCCAACCTTGAACTATAGCAGAATCAGTCTAGTCAGATCAGCCGTTATGGTATGGATATTTCAGTCCTTGATGGGATGGTAATTTGGATCAATTAATCGCATGAATAACTACGACGCATGGTAACCTTTTTTTTAATATATATTTATATGAAAATGCTAACTTGTTCTATAGTTTTGTCACCTCATTTTGATCGTTAGTTTATTTTAATTTGTTTTAATTAATAGTTAAATAAGTGATTATTAATAAATTTGTGAATTATTTTTAATTTTTAAAAATGTTTAAAAAATGATTAAAAGAAAAGAAAAAAAAATATAATTTGTACTAGACGCACACTCTTGGCGGATCCATACATATAACTAATGAAAGACGCTAGGGGTTGGATGCGGTGCTAAAAGAGAATTTACACCCTCCAATATATTTGTGACAAGTATGATTTCTAACAAGTGAAAATAGAAGTGATTGTAGATTATCAAATTCCGCAACTCCCCTCCCTATGAGCTCTATTTCTCGAACTCCAAGAAATGATTTGTACAAATTTCAATAGACGAGCCCTGCATAGGCCCTTTGTAAAAAAGTGAACCGCATCATGAAAAGTGTAAAAAAAATTTTCCTTTTTAGTGGGACCCACATTTTTATAAAAGGCTTGCATGAGACTTGTCTATTTAGATAGATCCCACTTAAAATATTTTTTTTTTAATACTTTTTCATAGTGGAATCTACTTTTTTATAAAGGACTTATGCAGAACTTGTCTATTTCTTCCTTCGAAGGTCTAAATTTCACCCCACCCTTTCTCTCTCCTCAAGTTCTCACTTTTTCTCACCCCTCAGGTGAGGGCTCAGAGAGAAATATCTTCTTTCGTAAACTTGCCTTCTTTCACATGATCTTACAGTGTGGCCAAGATTTCTTTATCCTACTAGTTGCTGAAGCCTGAACTCAGGTTTGTTGACTGGACATGGCATCTATTTCCAATTAGTGCCTTTCTGACGAGGTGTCGAGGATTTTCCTAGTTTGTTTTGGTTAGATGAGATGATTTTATCTCATATAATTATTACAAGTTTTTTAAACTTTCACATAAAATATAATAAACAATTCAACTTTTTTAATTTTAAAAATAAAAATTATATTCTCACAATATTTTATTTAGCTTTTAATTTTTATATCGACTCATCTTATTTGTATAACCAAAATTCTTTAGTTATCGTGGTATTTTTTTGGTAAATCAGTTTGGTTACCGTGAGATATAGCAAACAAGAATAACAACACCAGATTCACAATAATGAGAATAGCAACATCATATTCACAATAACAAGAATCACAACAACATGAACGGTGAAAGAAAGTGAGAGCCTGAAGAGAGGAATGTAAATCATGCGGCTGAGGAGAGAGAGAGAGAAGGAGAGAGGGACAATTTCTTTAATCGGCTTGAGAAGAGAGAGACAGGAGAAAGAGTGAGACATAGGGTGTAAATCGGTCCGTTCTCGGGAATGTCCATCATTTTCCTCTGACTGAACATCTATAGGGACTAGACCTGATCGGTAGCTATTGGTTCGGTTCGGTCAGTTCGGCTTAATTTTTTTTAATAAATAAACTAATAAAAATATTTTATTTAAAATACTAAATTAAAATTAAGTGAATTATTAATATGAATTATGTAACTAATTCAATTAAAAATTATTTTACATGATCAATAATAATAAATTAGATGAAGATTACATTCTTAACTTATATAATTACTATATAATTAATTAATTGATATTATACATTAGTTAATTGATAGAATATTAATTTGTTAGTAACATATTTAAAATTTTATATTTTTAATGATGATAGATTAGATGTACATAATTAATTATACAATTATTATATAAATAATATATATAATATATATTTTTAAATTGGGTTGGTCCGGTCCGGTCCAGTCTAGCATGAGAAACCCTTGGACCAAGACCTAACCGAAAAGTCTTGATCCTCTATTTCAGGGACCGAGATCGACTGGTCTTGGTCCCAGGTCAATCCAGTTCAAACCAAACCAACCGGTCTAGTTGGTTTTTCCGGTTCGAACTGGACAACTTTCATCCCTAGTGAGACGGGAGATTACCTACAGTCGGTTCTGTTTTTCTCTTGATAAAAAATAGAAAAATTATGTTTATCATCTCACACTACATACCACATTTCTTTTAATTTTTTTTCCATAATAAGTATGTTGTGTATGAATGACGAATAGAACAACTCAATTAGTTTAGAAAGAACAAAATAAAATAAAAATTTTAAATATATAAAATTTATGATGTGTGAAGATGAGTAGCATCTCTCTAAAAAATAACATGTCACAATATTATTAAAGAAAAATTATACTTATCATTTTCACACCACATATCATATATGATTTTTTACTTTATTTTTTTATACTTTATCAAATATGTGGTGTATGGATGATGAATAAAAAACTCAATTAATTTAAGAGAAATAAAACCAAAATAAATAAAAATAAATATGATATATAGTGTGTAACAAGGAAAAAGCTATGCATCCTGCTTGGGGGCTACCACTCTAATTTAATTTTTAGTATTTTTTTAACTTAGGGATTAAGAAAGTGTTTTTTAATAATATTATGATTTTTTTTCTTTTTTTAAAAATGAGGAAAAATCATGTGAAAAATAAATAAATAAAAAACCTTCAAATGCACTAGTGGGAGTTCCAGCGGTAGGTGTAGACCCATCCATGTAACAAAGCTCATTATTAAATAATGTAAGGCTTACACAGTTAAGATGATATATTTTATTAAAAGTTGAATAAAATATTATAATAATATAATTTTTTAATATAATTTTTGTTTTAAGATTTGAAAAAATTAAATTATTTATTATATTTTATATAAAAATTTAAAAATTTTATAATAATTATATAAGATGAGATGATAGAAAATAATTTAATTTTGTGTAATTATATCAATAATAAGTTTTTGTTACTAATAAATTGTTCTCATGACTAATAAGTTTTTTATTTTTCATTTATTCTTGCTATAAAAGAAATTAGAAATCTGAGACCGACACAGAGAGAGACTTTTGATCGGAGATGGAGTTCTTGGACGAAGAGAGCAGGCCGAGGTTCCTCTTCCAATCTCGTTCAACCCCTTCTTCACTCCCCGATACGCAAACTTACCAAAAACCCAGTAAGCCATTCCTCTTCGCTACCATTTCCTTTTCTTCCATTCTCCTCCTCGTCTCAATTCTCTTCCTCCAATCCGAACCCTACAAATCTTTCCTCTTCTGGGTCTCCCTCTCCCTCTTCCTCGGTCCCTTCGCCCCCGTTTCCCTCACGGGCGGTGACGTCCGCGTCGGTCAAGGTCCGATCCTCGAGCTGTCCCCCAATCAAGAAACTGAGACTTTGGATGATAGCAACAAGAGGGTATCCCAAAGGAGACAGAAACCACGTAGAAATGAAGAATTCGGCGTTAATTCGGTGGCAAGTGTCGAAAACTTTGGTGAGTTTGCGAGGGAAGAGAACGAGGGTGGCAAAACTGGAGGGACTGAAGGTGGTTCCTGTGTGGAGGAAGAGAAGGAGTGGACTGAGGAGGAGATTGGTGTATTGAGGAAGCAATTGATTAAGCATCCGGTGGGAATGCCGGGGCGGTGGGAAGCAATAGCGGCGGCGTTCAGGGGGAGGCATAAGGTGGAGAGTGTGATAAAGATGGGGAAAGAGCTGGGGGAGAGGAAAACGGATGATGGGGATGCGTATGCCCAGTTTTTGAAGAAGAGGAAGCCGGTTGATAAGCGAGCCGAGGGCGAGAATGGAGTGCTGGATGGCGGGCTGTTGGAGATTGGTGATGCTAATAAAGAGAGTGGTGGTGGGGAAGCTGGAGTGGGGTGGAGTGCCGGTGAAGATATTGCATTGCTTAGTGCATTGAAGGCTTTTCCGAAAGATGTGGCAATGAGGTGGGAGAAGATTGCGGCCGCTGTTCCAGGGAAGTCAAAGGCGGCTTGTATGAGGAGAGTTGCTGAAATAAAGAGAGATTTCCGGAGTGCGAAGGCTGCTGCCTAAGAATTAAATGGAGAGTCTCTGGGGTTTATGTGGATTTTGAGATAAAGGTCAGCTACTTATGGAATTGTTCTAATTTGTTTTCCTTCTTTTGATATTCCGAGAAATGCCCATGTTTTGATTCGGGTTCAATATGTTATTGTTTTATGTACTTGTTCGTCTTATAATAAGAATGAATCTTAGTGTTTTAGTGCTTTGCAGAAATTGATGAAATTGAATATACATGTTCTTTCTGATCTGTTATATAATTTTTAGTTTTGCTGGGCTTATACGAGTGACAAGGACCTACAATGCAAAATGATGCTTAGATGGCCCTATCTTTCAGTCAAACCCCTAAACTTCATTGATATTGTCATTTCTTTGATGTCATCATGCTGCATGGGGATCTTAACTTTTTCAATCAAGAGGCTAGGGGGTAAGATTGTTCGCCCAGGGAATGAGACATGGACGCCAGAATATAAGAAAATTTTGATGGTTTGCTTAGAAGGTTTTTACTGTATTAGTTTGAACCAATGCCTTTTTTATATAAATTTAAAGAGGAGAAAGATTTGATATACCCAAGTGTATAAAACCTGCGGAAGGAACGAAATGTTAAATGTATGCTTACCTTCAAGCCTTGGCCTCACCGAACAGGAAGAAAAGTCAATTAAAGGAAAGCAACACCACCCACCCACTTCTTCATTTCTTTGAATTGCTTGGAAGGGTATTTGGAGGGGGAGGAATGTTAGGACTTCCAATGAAATTGAAGTATCGTTTCTTAGATGGAAGTCACTAAGTGAGATCTATTTTCGGTTGGATGGGATGATTAGGGGTTTTGCTTCTGTCTTTATTGATTTTTTAAGATTTTTTTTCTCGTATCTTTATTTATAAAAACAAAGATATTTTGGTATATCTTGATGTACATCCTGTTTACTACGTATGTGCCTTTGTGTCTATTAATTTTGAAACCAAATTTTAGTACTCATTTACTGCCTCTTATGGCCGACTTATGGTGTATAAACAAAGAGGGTTATGGTTCCTGTTGTTGATGGGTGGCATATTGTGCATGCTGTGTGTGAGAACTGAGAAGGGTGCCTATATTTAGTGGGAAGAATAGAGATTCTGAGATAACTGAGTAGCATGACAAGTATAGGATAGAAACCAGCACATTGTCATAAGTCATGACATGTTCTGTCTTGCAATGAAGTCTAGCAAATGCACCAAACAGGGAGATGCATGAAAAAACTGAAAGAGACGAGCAGAATGCAAGAATAAGACATCTAGCAGTAGAGACGAACTGGTGAGATACATATTTTCAGATAAGCTTGTATGAATCATTAACCATGACCCATTACTTATTATAGCATCCCTGTGGCTTAATATCAGTGGGAGTCTAGTGTTTATTGTTTTTCCAGTCGACAATCTCACTCGCAATGGCAGTAAAAGGATTAAAAAATCTACTCAAGTCTAGGCATTGTGTTGTAGTTGATCAGATAGAAAACATAGTAGTGTCAACCATCCGAATTGAAATGGTTGAAGAACACATTCATGTGCGTATGTGTGGGTTGCACTCGAGTGCAGGCGTGTGTATCTCCTTATATAACAGTAAGCACATACCTTTTCAAGTGTCAAAATTGCAGCCTGCAGCTTAAAATTTCCCATGCAATGGTTTGCAGCCTCAAAACTAAATATACAATGGCTTTTGCCTATTCCTACAATCAGTAAAATATTATTTACCAATCAAAAAAATTTAATCATAGACTTATATAAAAAAAATTTAATCATAGAACAAGCACAGTAGTTTTTCTTTGGTTCTCAAAATTAAAAAAGCTGTCATTGGGTAGTATAACCTATTCTTGGTTTAGGGTAAATTGGTTCAAGACATTTTAGTGTTTGTTGCTGCCAAATTTCCAAATATAAAGGATTAATGTCAAAAAACATATCTGCCATGTTGAGATCATCTGCTCATTCTCCTTTCATCTTGAGATTTAAAAGATCTAACTGTGATGGTATACATCCATTGCGAGAAAAAAGGTAGTATACAGATAGATAAAAACAAGAAACTGAACCCAAATCCGAAGTCTTTCACGCATATGATTGGTCCTGCACACTTGGGATCTTGGTGCTGGCAACAATGGTAAAAGTATCGATAGGGTATAGAAGATTAGGTAAGCCAAGTTAAGATGAATTGTAGCAGATATCTTATCAAATTGCTTACTCCCTATGATGAAAATACACGTCCCATTGCCTATAACGTCTCTCTCTCTCTCTCTCTCTCTCTCTCTCTCTCTCTCTATATATATATATATATGCTAGGTCAAAGTATCCAATGGCATGAATAATAAATTAGATGACTTGTAAAGGATTAATATGTCCTTACGTTATCTTTTTCGATTGTGGAAAGTATGTCATTTGTTACTGTTGGACACTCTGGGTTTCCCTGAGATCCTTCCATTGGTTTTTTGGCAAGTGAAACCCTCTGCATCATGCTTAGATCATTTTCTGCTCTCTGTACTTTAGATTCTTGTTGTTGATGCAATAAAAATCGCTCAACAGACCATAATGAGTCATTCCCGATCCATTAGGACGACTTCGGCTCGATCGACATTGTATGGAGCCCCAGACAGTATTCCGGTGCGGCTGTACGGTGGCGATGTGTATGTCCTTGACAATGAATAAAAAATAAGTGCAGAGAAAGTAAAGAAATGAACACATGGGTTTACGTGGTTCGGCATAATGCCTACATCTATGGGCGTTTGGGGAGGATAAATCTACTATAATATTCTTGTTTACAGTCTCTCATGGACCATCATATCTCATTGTACAATGGTGATACTGAATATCACTTTACTGGAGAAAAGGCCTTCACTGGAGCTCCCTACGGATCTAGTTTCGATAGAGAAGCCAAGGAAGGAAAAACTCTCTCTGGAGAAGAAGAACTCTCTCCGGAGAAAAAGAAGAACTGAAGAAGGAGAAGAGAGTCTTTGGTGCACTCTTTTCACTGGAAGAAAAAGGAGAGGAAGAAGATGAAGTCGAGAGAGAGAGATCCCTTTGGTCATCTAGCTGAAGGCCTTTTATCCACCTCTTGTTGCATGTGTCAGTGGGTAATGATGAGACTGGCCCCTTGCGTGTGTCAACTCCCTTTACCCCATACTCCTCCCGATCGGCTCTGACCCACACGCCACCTGCCTGTTGCACCTTGTCCCTCACTTATATCTTTTGTCCTCCACTCATAACTCTTTTGTCCCCCACTCCTAATGTGGTTTGGGCCCGATAGTTGACTTCTTTATTTTTCCCCCTTCACACCTGTGTGTAACTGTTTCTCACCCCCATTCACACAAATAGGAAATACATCTGCTATCTAAAGACCAATTCAATTGTTGATTATTGCCTTGAAATTAGCAGTAATGTTGTCAAAACAATACTCGGGCAGTTTCATTCACCTTCTGAAGCACTGCCTCATGAAACCCCAGAGATGAAAGTCTTTAGAGTGGATGATCTCTCAAAAGTGAATGAGCGGTGCTACTCCCACCGTTGGGAGCTCCCGTTGGGGCTCCCATGTGTGGTTTTCAGATTTTTTTTTGTATTTCTTTACATGTATTTTTTTAACACATTTAAATATTTAAAAAAAATTAAAAAAATTCATAATATTATTAAAAAAATACTTATTTAATCATTAAGTAAAAAATAATAATAATAATAAAAAAAAAATCACAATAGTAAAGATTAGCAGTAGAAACCAATGGTAAGAATAGTATTTTCCAAAGTGAATAATCTTCCTAAAGAGGCATATATCGATTAGGAAAATGATAGGATTACTACCTTCTTACTACTCATTTACTATTCTTTTTATATTTGATTTTTTAAAATTTTTAATTTTACTTAATGGTTAAAAAAATGACTATTAGTAAAATTATATATTTTTTTAATTTTTTCTTAATGATTAAGAATATTAAAAAAATACTAGAAAATAAATGATAAAAAAATATATACATTATAAAGAGTAAATAGATAGTAACTCTATCACTACCCAATCGATTATACGCTGGTGTCATATGTATTAGAGGTAGTGGAGAACCAGCTGGTGTTCTATGCATACGAATCGAATTTCTTCCGTTAATTTAATAAAAAGAGAATAGTTTCCCCATATTAAAAAAATACTTTTTAATAATAAATAATCTATATAGGAAAATAAAATATATTTAGAAAAACTTACAAAAAAAAACTTGTATCTTTACATTTCAGTTATTGATATGTTGAAAATTATAAAATTTGAATTTAAAAAAAAATTAATAAAATGTCTTATAAATAAAATTCTAAGTAAAAATGCAAGCAGATATAGCACTACTTATTTATATAATTTCCAAAGACGGAGTTTTGCCCTTTTTGAGCAACATCATCCGTTCCTACGTTAAGTAATAAGTATTCCTGAGTCATGAATTAGGTCATTTAAGTTTAAAATAACTTGAGAGATCGTGTTAATAAATATTAAATAATCAATAATGATACCCCATGCAAAGGTTAACAGGGGAGTCTTTTACGGGCTGATATGACATGTACACGTATATATGCCACGTTAGCTCAAATGCTATTGTTTGACTTTTGTTAAAAAAAATATATATATATTCAAATTTAAAAAATTCCAAATTTAAGATCAAATCGAGATGTCCCTCCATTTTATTTCAGGGTCCCCTCTCTCTCAAACCCTCTTTATAACCATATTGTCATCGACTATTGCTCACCGATCTCCATCACTACTCGCCATACGGCTTACGACATTGCGAGTTTTTCATGAAGGTTACCACCACCATATTTTTTCTCGGATTTTGCCACTGTCATCTCTCCTCACGAAAGTGTGATTGTGTGCTATCGTCAAATATTAAGTACGCCTGTCACACATTGAAACTTGCTCAGTGCCATCAAAAAACTTCTTTTTACACACTCGATAACCCATTCCCCCGCAGCAAAATCATTGGAAATGAAAGGCAGACTTGTAAAATATGCAAGGTAGATGACGTCATTATGCATGACAGATTTGAAGCTAGGCTGGAAAAATGAACTTGGGATGGAAAATTAAGATAGGCTGAAAAATGAAGGTAGGAGGATTAAAGGGAAGTAGGTCGGAAAACAAAGTTCTATTAGAAAATGAAAACGGGCCGAACAATGAGCTTAGCACGGAAAATGAACTTATGACGGAAGATGAAGGTAGGCTGAAAAATGAAGCTTGGTCGGAAAATGAAAATAGGTTGGAAAATGAAAATGTAATGTGACCAAAGTGCTCGCCCACGGGTGCAAAATGTTGTTGCCCACCCTAGGTGGCTAGCTTATTTTACTTTTGCGCGGCCTGAGACAAGCACTTTGACAAACATTACATCATTTATTTATTTTTGAACGCTCACCCCTAAGAGCAATACTTGTTGTTCACCTTGGTGGGACACCCTTTCCTCGCCTCGGGATGTAAGCACTTTTTGCTCACCCCAGGGGCGACCAAAGATTGCTCAAACCTAACTGAGCAAAAGTGTTATAATAATCTAAGAATATCACATGCCAAAGTGAAACCCATAGTCTACTAGAAGACAATTGAATAATAAAATTAGCCTAACAACATTGACCAAAGATTGCTCAAACTAATCGAGCAAAAGTGTTAAAATAATCTAACAATATCTCATACCAAAGTGAAGACCATAGTCTAGTAGGAGACAATTGAGCAATAAAACTAGTCTAACAACACTTGCAAGAAAGGGAAGTATTTTGAGAGCATAGACCACATAGATGTTTAGTAGTCCAAATCTTTTAATGGTCTAAAAGGACCCCCAAAAATCAGAACTCAAAATACTATAAATAATACTACTCGGTCTTGACATTACCATGGATGGAAACAAAGCTTTGGTCATAATGTGCAGTTTAACGTGGCCGAAATAATCACAGCTACACACGAAAGATGAAAAGATGCAATCGCAGCAATCGAGAATCATGAAGCTCGCCCCCGAGAAACACACATAGGCAAGCAATGGAGCACACCCCGAGCAACAAGCGTGGCGAGCACTCAACCCGCCTACATCACTGACAACCAAGGCATCGCCCCCTAGCACAAACGAGAAGAGCAATAGAGCTTGCTCTGACCAAAGCACATGGCTCACTCGACCCCGAGCAACAAGGAGGCTTCGGGCGAGCAATAATGCTCACACCAATCAAAGCGTATGGCTCATGGGCGAGCAACAAGAAAGCTGAGGGCGAACGTTAATGCTGAGGGAAAAGTAAGGACAAAGCCAACCCCAACCACTCTCCCCACATGTACTGACAACCTTGAACTCCTAAAGTAGGCTATAAATTATTTATTAAACATTTAATACTTTCCCTCACTTTGAGTCTATAATCTCCGAACTCTAGATTATCCGGATCTAATAAAGAATATTTGAGTCCTAAATGTTGGACATTGCCCTTGCTCGGCGATCCCTAACGGGAGGATATGTTCTTCTGTGATCCCACGCAAGAGCTGACTTGCTCAAGAATCCCAAGCAAGGGAAATGCTATGTGGAGTATTGAGGACCCATTTGGATAGTGAGATAAAATAAGATGAGTTGAGATAATTCTTGAATAGTAATGAAATTGTTAATTAAAATTAGATGAGATGGGATGAGATGATTTCTTTAGATATGGAGATTATTTCTTCTGAAGTTAACGTTGGTGGCTCTAAATATTTCTCTAAGTTGATGCACAAGTGGCCCGTGTATAAGATTTTGAGAAAAGAAAATTTCTATTCATCATCCTCACACCACACTATTTTTTTCTCTTATCATATGTGTGATATATAAATGATGAGTAGAAGAATTCAATAAGTTTAAGAAGAATAAAATTAAAAAAAATTAAAAATTAAAAAGAAAAGTTCGGTGTATGAGGATGATGAATAGCAAAACTTGAGAAAATGATACAATTTTTTCCATCAGAACGCATCTGGCCATCTTTTGAGCCCAGGGGATTATGCTCTTCGTTACAACTTATATGGAGCTAACAATAATGATGGTGAGCTACAGACGTGTAAGGGTCTGATCCTCCCAGAGGCAATTTTGATTAAGAAGAGCTACGAAGAGAAGCGCCAAAAGAAGCGCGGGCCGGGAAGCCTCGTGCATGGAAGCTTAAATCCCTTGACATGGAAGTTGATGAGTAGAGCAAGAGAAGATGAACACTGAGTACGAACATTTCTTGAAAGATCTCGAGGAAAAACCTGAAATGAGGTTCAATATATCATTGTATTGTAATAGAGATTACCAGCCATAAGAGATAGCATCTGTGGCTGATGGAGATGAACGAACTACGAAGTGAAGAGGAGATGGAAGGTGAGAGTGATAACATGATGGAGTGATGAGAAGCTTTTGCTCTTAAAACATATTTTCCTTCCTATGAACTTCTATCACATAGGTAGCTTTTGCTCTTAAACATGTGTTGTCCTTTCATCATTTGCATAGTTTTCCTTTTCTTTGCATTGTTGGTAAGGGTCGTTTGTTTTCCAATAAATAAATTATATTTTTGCAAAAGATGGTATTTTTCCTTCTTTTTTTTATCCTTTTCTATTGTAATGGCCACTATGTTTTAATGTTGGAAGTTGAGTTATTCCTGGTAGTCTTGTTTTGGGATTGGTAGCTGTTGGATGTGATGGAAGTATAAATGCAACACTGCAGGTCATGGTTTCAATCAAATAAACCATATAAATTGGCTCTTTATAGAAGTTCCCTTTTTCATGAAGTACATCATTATTTTGTAGGTCAATTCATCCATATTTCTCAAGGAACCATAGAAAGATCATATCATATCTTATTGTCGACCAGCACAAGATATTAGGAAGAGTGACTTATCACAAATTCTAAACTTTAACTCTTCAACTTTTCGTAGTTCTTTTTACTTGCCAAAACAATATGTTGTGTAAAATTATAAAAAAAAATATATATGTTTGTAGAGTTTTTTTCAAACCCAATTTGAAGGAAGTGGAGGAAATGTACATGTACAACATCTTAGAGCCAAATGTACTCACAATTCTCCTCTTTCCAGTAGCAGACCCAAAAAACACTACAGATTTTAACTTCAGGTACCGCTAAATTTAGTAACCATTATTTCTCATCTTATCACTTAAAAATCTAGCTATCAAGTTCTTCAACCCAAATACAATTCCCAAAAAGTTAAAAAAAAAAAAAACGAACTGAGTTTTGTGCCTGAATCATAGACTTATGGCGGGCAAAATCTCCTACTTGAAGTTCACAATTAATTTGACATAAGTATGCTCCAAGATCAGTAAGTTTCATTCGAAAATGACATTAATATGATCATGGTTTAATCCATCATTAAGTTTCTTCAAATGGGTAAATCATAAAAATAGCTTGTGTGGAAAGTAAATATTTATAACGGGGACTTGTGGGACATTTCCCTGAAAGGTCCAAAGTCCAGTATACTTGGACGTTACAACACCATCAAATGGACTCCTCAGAAGTTGCACATTAATCTCAATCGACACAGATATTGGAGGGATCATCACCTAGCATTCTAAGTTGGTGCATTCTAAGTTGGTGAAAAGGTTGAACACTGTCTCACATCAACTCCTTTTAAAGGCCATGGAGAATACCTAAATTATTCCCTTAAAATGCCATATGAAGTACATTTGAACTTTAAATTGTTAACTGTTTCCACAATTCTAGCTTTCAACGTGTACATACAAAGCAATGCATATGCCAATTCATATGTCCAAAACCCAGATTTATTGAGGTAGCATTGTATTAGCAATCAGGTGCATTTGCAACCAACAACACAACACCAAAATCAAGCTGGTTAAACGATGACCCCCCTTCTTTTCTATATAGAAAATCAGAATCAATTTAGTTGCAGGAAAAAAAAGATAGGTTACTTTTAGAAACTGTCGGACCCTAGGAACTTGTCCACAAGTATGGCTACAGAGTTGGCTAGGCTGTCAGCTGCTTCTTGGGTGGATGCTTCTGCATACACACGTATCACGTCCTCAGTACCTGATGGTCGGATGAAAGATCGACCTTGAGGGTATTTTGCTGCATCATTGGTTAAAGAAAAGTCTTATGAAATCATTCATGGCTTGTTCCCTCCAAAGATTGGAGAAATATTTTTTTTTAAAGAGGTAATACCCCAAATTTTATTAATATCCTTCATTTATGGCAGAGGAATGCTATTTACTAATTTGAGAAATATGTTGTTCAAGAAGTTCAAATTATATAAAATATTCATGAAACTATTCACATTGTCATCATTTTGGGGGATTTATGTGGAATTATTATGTCTTGTATTCTGCAGATGAAACTAGTTACCAAAGTGCACTTGGGTTATCTGGACCAATAATCAAGTTGGGTAATCAGAATGCATGAACAAGGACTAAGACAAGAAAAACTATGCTGGTTTAGTTGAAAAATTATTGATCATATGTGTTACCAGTTTCAGTATTAATGGCTTCTTGAATGCCAGGAGGCCTCACAACAATCGTTTCTGCATTTGCTGTAACAACAGCAGTTCGGTCCACAACTTTTACCTAACAGAATAGGAAAAGTAGCAAACTCATCAATTTATGAACTAAAGGAAAAAAATAATGAAACAATTACACGTTTTTTGTTCTTTGATAAGCAATGTACCCTCATTAAAATATGCAAAGGCACAACCCTAGCACACAGGAAATACACCAGAGAACCCCTATTCAGAAGAAAAAGAAAACAATTCATAAAGTCTAAAAAGCTAGAAAAAGGCAAAGCATCATTAGCTGCTATTCATGTGTAAAGAGAGTTGAGGACAATCTTTGTCAGCTCTACCACCAAAGCTTTCTTATCTTCAGAGGTCCAGGCATTCCTCTTTATCCAAATACATCACATAAAGCATAAAGGACCCAACCTCTCCACACGACCAAAACATTACCATGTACATGTTATCCACTCCAACTAATCAACAACTCTCTCACCCTTCTCCGTCACCCCCAGCCAGTATATATCTCTCTCTGGTTGGTGGTTCGCTGGTTGGTAATTGATAACTGGTGGTTGATGGTTCACTGGTTGAGAGGTGGTTCACTAGTGGGTTGCTCTTGTTATTGTTATTATTTAAGATGTCCCTCACTCATTCTCATCTAGCCACCAAAAAGATTGAAGATCAAATTAATCTTTCAACAAGCACTGTTTTTTAGAGAAGAATTAAATTACACTTCATGGTGAGAAAAAGGAACCTATAGTATATACTGAAGAATTGCGGCTTGAGGCTTCAATTGTTGTCTTTGATGATTCTACAAAATCCAAATATTTATTTTCATCCTATGCTCTCATAAATATCGTAGAGGAGCCCTACCTAGCACTTGAGTAGATCATGACATTTCATAGTAAACCCCATATTTGGAAACAATTTTACTGAAGATGGATATAATAGCTTAATTTGAATGTAGAATACACAAAACCTATGAGAGGCACTAGTTGGAATGTTCATGAGTTTCTTTCTTTTTTCCAGATTACTAGATCGTAACTAGGTGTCTCACTTTGTATACTTCCCGTGTACTTGGGCATTGCCTAGTTTCAATCTATTCATTAAAGTTTCTTACTTTTAAAGTCTCAAACCTATGAGAGGCACTAGTATAGTACGGAATAAGGAAACGCACATTCAGCCTCAAATTTTAGGATAAGAAGATTATCTCCATAAAAGTTAATTTAGCAAACTGACCTTAAGCTGCCTACTAGGTAGATCCTGATAAA
Organism: Pterocarya stenoptera; assembly: GCA_003123785.1. Lineage (NCBI taxonomy): Eukaryota > Viridiplantae > Streptophyta > Magnoliopsida > Fagales > Juglandaceae > Pterocarya > Pterocarya stenoptera. The sequence continues at coordinate 43,072 of QEOT01123547.1, forward strand.
GCTCGCTCCATCTACGTATTGACCATCCCATGTGTTGCAAAATAGCCTCCACCAAGAGCAACCCACTCAGAGCATCACCGACTGCTTGATTGATCAACTTACTGACTGCCAACAGTCTCAAAGCAGCTGTTTCCTGCTCTGAGCCTGAATCAGACAACCAAATAATTCATGAAGCTCATCACTTAATCATCATATTTGGACTGGTATAATGATGAGAGGAGAAAATATCAGATGCGACCTTTAGATACTGAAGAAAGCTCCTTGTGTCTGGCCTCTAACCAACATAAGAAAGATTCTGAGAATAAGATAGTTCCATGGCCATTAGCTTCGAAATAGATCCCAATATCAAACTCAGTTGCTTTCTCATGCAAGTATTTGACTCCAGTTGGAGCAAAAATAACTTCTAACTCTAACTTTTTGAGGAAATCTGTGGAGGCTCCATTTGCATAAGCTGTCTGCACAACACCCAAACGAGGCTGATAATTACCACCCATATTTTCACCTATCTCCTTGCTGAGAGTGTGTAGCTGCTCCTTGATGAAGATAGCAAACAAAGATAATATCTTGTCCCCATCAACAAGCTCAATATTACTGCAACCTTTTGATGATGGTGCACAAAAATATACCAGTCGATCAGCATCCCCATCCAAACTAGCACACCTGCAATACTAGAACCATCTACCAAATGAGTCACCAATTCACATCAGTCACCATTTTCACTAAGCATCAAAACTTCAATAATTGTTAAACTACCGAGTTTTATCCATGCCAAGTTAGCTTAGAAATTGGATCCCCCCCTCCCGCAACCAAAGAGACAAAATCCCAGAAAGAAAATAAGAAGGATTTGATTGATTGCATTCCTATTGACAGACATCCTTTCTCAACCAGCCAAGTAGGCTTCATAGTGGATATCATTTCTGTCAAAACACCTATCTCAAGCAGCCAAAAGAAAGATTGCATCAATAGAGTCAATTCCAACTATCAACTGCCCAGTTCAAAACTCAAGTTCTTGAACAGCACATAACTTGGCACTGAAAACTGTTACAGTGGACATATATCACGATTAATTAGTCTAATAAATTCACATCCATATGCAAGAGACATGAAGTAATGTGTCAATACATGAGGTGCTTCCACTCTTTCTCTAGCAATTTTTTTGTGCAGATGATCAAGAATCATTTTATTACCAAAAGGAAGAGACGACTGACCTCAGTCCGATGTCTTGGGAACCAAAGCCATGTGGAACAACCTTCTCCTTCTGCACAAAATCAGCACCCACCCCTTCATTGAGCACACCTTCATCTTTCCCAGAATTACGAACCTCAATAAACAAATTATCCAGCATCGTCTTCAAAACCTCAAGCTTTTCTCCACCCACACCATTAGCCCCATCAACAACCAATTTTAAATCCCGCTCACTCATCCTACCTTCACTTGGGATCAAATCAATCAAGCACCTAACCAACAACACAAACTCTTTAGCAAAGGCCTCTAGGGACAATATTATGTCAAGCAAATCATACTCACCTTTAGCTCAAACTAACCTGAATGAGCTTGCTAACTGTTCAAAATAATCAAGTTCATGTGCTTTCAAGCCCTTATTTCTTGCGCGCACCATCCAATGTAGTTGTGGAGTTGTCACAATTCCCATATCAATTGCAGCCACCCCCAGAATTGAATTTATTCCCTTCAACCAAATGTAAAACATAAGCAAATTGATCGTACGGGGTGGTTTGGATTCAAAGATGAGTTGAGATGAGTCGACATGGTTTGTGAATAGTAGAATAAAATATTGTTAGAATATTTTAATATTATTATTGGTTTGAGATTTGAAAAAGTTGAATTGTTTATTATATTTTGTGCGGGAATTTGAAAAAGTTATAATGATGAGATGAATGAGTTAGATGAGTTGAGATGAGTTTTGAATCCAAACCACCATGATCAATAATGACTAATACATTTGGACAAAACTCGTAATTGTTAATGGGGAAAAGGCTATTTACTTGTTTAGCAGCTTCAAGTAGAGATTCCCCACTAGGCCTCGTGTCTCGCCCCAGCAATATCGTGGCTGGCCTCATGCCCTCCAGTGGGATCCTCTCCTCCTTCACAAATTCGGTTATCAACTGTAGAGCCAAAAAAACAATAACATGAGTACAATTCACTTTCTCGATAGCTGCATTCCAAGTAAAAACCAAAAATACATAAACATATTCGCAAAAAAAAATCTCTCACCTATCATACCCAATTCAACCTATTACCCAGAAAAGTTATTAAAACTAGTATCCTTAAATTAGTACCATTCCGTTGTTTCACAAAATAATTTCAAAAAGAGAAATAAAAATGAAAGGAAGAAAAGAACGTGTTTATGTAAGAGCCAATTTAGCTTCTTAGGCATGAAACCTACTAAAAATAAAGAATTTGAATATTTGAATTCTATTGTGTCCTCAAATCTTTCGTAGAATATTAAACTCTTTGAAGACAGACTTTATATATGTGTGTACAAAGAAGAGTACATATACGTGTGTGGGGGAGGGAGAGAGAGACTGACTTGGAGGAGATGTTGGGGAGTGGGGGCATTGGCCAGGGCGTCAGCGAAGGGCTCCCAATCCTGGGAGAGCATTCCACCGCTGGGGTCAGCGATTTTGACTCCATTATCGGTCACTTTGTTATGTGAGGCTGTGATCATGATCCCGGTAACTGATGACTCCATATTCAGAGCTCTCAGGGCAGCCAGTATCCCTACTCTGTACACCGTTGATTGGAGCAATGCCGCATCCGCCCTGAACCCCGCTGTACCATACGACAATCTCACACCTTGACCAATATACACATACACAAAAATGCATCATCATCATTTCTTTCCATGGAAAATAAAGAAGACAACTGACAAAGGGAATAGATGGGAAATGGGACCTCGCGGAGGAGAGAAGCAAGAGGAGGAACTGAGGAGAAGGGAGCGTTGCTCTTCTTTCATGGTTGATGCTGAGCAATGCTCTGCCTCCTACTGCTGGTTGTGGTCTCAGATTTGCTCCCTCACTGATCTGAGCATCCACTTCACCAGGCACTCATCGAAATCTAATAGATACTATGCCTAGATTAAACGCAACATTATTACTCAATTTTTTCTTTTTCTTTTTTATTTTATTTGAAACATTACTGAATAACTATTTTTAATACTGGTGAATATTTGTTTTTCAAACAATTATTATGTTCTTTCTTGTAATTTTATTTGGATTAATTATGGTTTTCACAAAAAAAAAAAACCCACCTTCCACCATGCAAAATTACTCACTCTAATTTTGAATTAGACAGTTCAATTTAAAACAACTCATTTTCTGAGATCAAAAAAATTTGTACCTTTCACTCCTTGACTTTTCAATTTATTGTCTTGTTTTTTAAATGTGATGGTTCTTCCAATTAGGTCCATCAATCACATTGTCTTCATTACATTAATTGAAGTTTGACGTGTCATGTGGATGTATAAAATGTTTAGAGAAAAATATAAAAAGTGAAAATAGTAAAAAAAAAAAATTAATTCTAAGGAAAAAAAAAAAAGAGATGAAGAGAAATATAAGAATTAAAAATAAAACAAAAATCATCGATACATGAGAAGAATAAAACCAAACAATTCAAAAATATAGTTAGAAAACTAACGAAACTAACATTTTTTTGAAGAACAAAATTTTACTGCCTTCTTGTACAATCTCACTGCACAACTTTGCCATTGATATATTTCAAAGCCACAAAATTTATATGCCTGGGGATGGGTTAGTTGCTCTATTTAAAAGCCATAAATGTATCGAGCACAGGCGAGTTGATGTATTTATAGGAGTTATTCTATTCTCAATCTGTTGTGTAGAGCATACCATCCACATAACTTCAATGGTAAGATTTGAATTTTAAAATTCAAATATTAAAATTTATCTTCCAAATCAAATTATGTGGTTCTCAAAATGCTAGTACAATGATATAATCACAGTTTGGCTTGAAGCTTGAAATAGTTGCACCAAGAGCCTAGGCTTGGGTACTGATTTTGCTTAGGTTTCTATTTTTATCACTTCAAAAATCATGGAGGGTAATGAGTGTAGAAGAAGTTTCAAGGATATTTACTTTTTAGAGTTTTTTCCCCTTTGTTTCAAGCTTAATTCTATTATGTTTAGATTAATCAAATTTTTACTTTTTTGTCTAACAATTTGTGGAGTTTTAGGTAGAACTATGTGTGTGTGTTTTTTCATATTTTTGTGATTTTTCATTAGCTTTGGAATTAAGAGAAATGATATTTGCAGTTCTAGAATATGCAACCCCGTGCACTCCCTTTTGAAAAAAAGTGGATAAATCTGGAACCCACATGAAAAAATCATTTTTTTTAATGGTGAACCCCACGTTTTTTCAAAGGGAGTCCGCAGGTCTTGCACACCCTAAAACTGTATAGAGCATTACTCCCACAAGAGCCGTAAAGCTTTAGGATAGAAACTATAACATCAAGGACTGCAGCTTCTTGTAGTCTTGTTGTACTTAATATGGTAAATTTGGCATCACATGAAGGGCTTCTCATTTGTATCAATGGAGCTTCCCGTCAAAAAACTGAATATCCTGTTGTCATGCTCCCTCTTCAATCCGATCTTTTCCTTTTAAGTATTTCACTTTGTTACCTTTCTTTATTTTACAGAGTCTTTTAGATTGTAATGTTAACCATTTCCTCACATTCTCATCTACTACCCATGTACTAGGGGAGTTCCTTTTTCAGGGAAATTCTATTATTCATCAGGGAGGAGAAAGAAAAGGAGGGGAAAAACTTGCCTCCAAATATCTTCCTGTCACCAATATAATGGTCGCATGCAAATGATCCCAAAACAGCAGGTATAGTGTACTTGACTGCCATGTTCAAACTGCATCCGAGGAAAATAACCCAATGTCAGAGGAGACACCTAAAGCAGATATGCCTGTGCATTTCAATAAAAAATGAGTGCACTATCAACGAGAAAAAGGACCTACAGTCATTTAGTTCCACATATCTACCATGTCTTGGGCTATATGCATGTGTGTACTTTTTTTTTTATAAGTTTTTTTCGTTTCCAATTCTCATTTGTTAAGGGGATTAACTAGAAAACTGGTTATACCGACTTCCTGGGTCGACTCGAGAAGATACAGAGGGATTTTTTGTGGGGAGGATTGGGAGAAGAGTTCAAATTTCATCTAGTCAAGTGGGAGATGGTATGCCGCCCTATCTCTAGTGGCGGTCTGGGTATTAGAAATTTGAGGTTGTTTAATCGGGCGCTACTAGGCAAATGGTTGTGGCGATATATCAAGGAACCAGAAGCCTTATGGAAAACTGTGATTCAAAATAAATATGGTGATTTAGGGGAGGGATTGTGTACTAGAGAAGTTAGAGGGGCCTATGGAACGGGGTTATGGAAACATATCAGAAGAGGGTGGGAGGTCTTTCAGTATCACACTAGGTTTCAGTTGGGTACGGGCTCCAAAATCAGATTTTGGAGGGATGCTTGGTGCGCCAATAGTGCTCTACAAGATTTGTTCCCTATACTTTTTTGATCGCGAGTGCCCAAGATGCTACAGTGGCGGAGGTTATGGGAATCTCAGGAAGGAATATTCACTGGAACATCAATTTCAACCAGGAGGCACAGGATTGGGAGATGGGGAGTTTTGCAAATTTTTTTAGTCTCTTGTATTCTTGTCGCCCAAATATCCAGCATGAAGATGATTTGTAGTGGAACCCTACAAAGAAAGGAGTTTTCTCTGTTCGTTCCATTTATAAAGTCCTCACACATGGGCCTGAGATACAGTTTCCCTGGAAAAGACTGTGGCGACATAAGGCTCCTCCCAAAGCTTCTTTTTTCGTGTGGACAGCTTCATTAGGCAAGATTCTCACTACGGATAATTTGAGAAAGAGGAGGATAATTATTGCGGATTAGTGTTGTATGTGTAAAAGAGGGGGTGAGTCGGTGAATCATTTACTTTTACATTGTGAGGCAGCCAGGACTCTTTGGGACAAGGTGTTTAAAAGAATGGACCTAGCATGGGTTATGCCAGAAACCGTGTTGGATATACTGGCTTGCTGGACATCTATTCGAGGTGTGCGTCAGATCAAAGCAGTTTGGAAGATGATTCCTATCTGCATTATGTGGTGCTTGTGGCAGGAGTGCAATAAGAGGACGTTTGAAGACAGAGAGATCTATGGAGGAGTTAAAAGTTTTATTTTTTAGGACTCTTTGTAATTGGGCCATTGCCGTGGACTTTAATGGCATGGACTTACATGATTTCCTAGTTTCTAATGCGCCTACGTAGATAGGGCATTCTTAGTTTGTAATTAACAGTTGTGGGATTAATAAAATTTGTTTACTTATCAAAAAAAAAAAAAAGGAATTCGGTAACGTGACCAGTTGTTCAAGCTCGAGATGGTTTAAGATTTGGGGAGACCTAATAAGTACTCTGAACACGGTTAGAACAATGATATGGAATATGAAGATATTCCCCATGCATATTAACTCCCTTTTAGAAATTCATAATGAGCTTGAACTAAAGGTGGCGAATTATATTCCTAAGAATACCAATCTACAACCACAAAAAAATTCCTTGCAATCAAGTGGCTCAATGGGAGCACCAATCTCATCGACTTGTTTATACCTAAACAACTAGAATATCAGACATCATAAAACCATTTCCCTGGTGCCTGGTGGTCCATCATGATCATCAACATCCTGCATTATTTGTTCAAGAACCTGCATTTTATAATCCCTAATACTCAAGAGCATCCCCATGCCCCCAATTCATACGTACCTTAATAATCACAGCCATCATTCCCAACTAGAGTTTATATTAACAGACAGAGAGCAACGAGAATCCTCTAAACCTTCCTCGGCTACTGAATTCCCATACCTTTGACAAGTAAACCTCCCTGAAACTTGATAATTAACCCTAACATCATGTTTTCTGATCAATTGCTACTAATTAAGTTCAATTGCATCCACTGCACCAATTTTTTTCTCTTTTCTCTTCCCTTTAGTTTCCTGTTTTTCCTTTCCTTTCAACCGAACCATTTGTGTTCCCGTTTGGCTACTTAGGAATCATGCTTTTATAAATTAAAAAGAACACGAATTTATTTAAAAAGAAGGGAGCCAAGACAAAAATAGCTAACTCCCATGATTACAACGAGCTCGTGTATTTCTCAGAACCCAACATTCAAAAACAGAACTTTCACAAGTTCCAGCTCTTCCCGATTTGTTTCCCTAATATTTTCTTAGCAGCCGAACAAAACTTGAGACAAGCCTAGTGGTCAAACAAATTGGAAGCCTAGGAAGTTTCTTATAGTTGATCTTTTCAATAGCTTAAGCAAGAATAAAAACCCTAAGAGAGAGAACAAGTCACCCGGAAGGAATTAGAGAGCTCGCTCGGATCGGTGGGGCTGATCATACAAGGCACACTTCGACGTTACTCTCGAAGTTGGAATTTCCATCTATAAGCCTGAATTTTCAAATCCAACAGATGCAATTTCCATTTCTTTCTAATGTATAAGATCTTCAAAAACGTGAAAGAAAGAGAGAGAAAGGAGATGCCGGACCTCACGGAATATCAAAGGCCAAAGGGAGCCGCGGCGAATAACGTCACGTGTGCCACCATTAAAAACCGAGCTTTAAATCCTGTTCATTCTCTGCAGCTATTTTATAAACAAGGGTAAAATGGGAAACTCACGAGAGCATCGTGGAGGTATGGCGGATGTGTTAAATAAACGGAATATTTCTGAGTTTATAACCCAATCCACAAGCCCCCAGCCCTAAAAAATGCCGATGAAGGTGTCGGACGCCACAGTATCAACCTTTGATACTGTCTTTCAGAAGTTCATATCGGAAGCACCCAAAAACAAAGCCAATCTCATTCTCTTCTTGGCCGATAAAGACCCTTCTACCTCTCTCAGCTGGTGCCCTGGTATGTTTTCTTCTCCTTGCTTGTTTCTTAATCCTTCCATTAGCCTTCTCCCTTCTTCGTGCATCCCAAAATCCCTTTATGTTTTTTTCCTTTTTGGGGGGAATCTTGATTTTTGGTCTTGATTTATTATTGATTTTTATACACCTATAATGGTGTCTGGGTGAAAGTCGTTCTTGATATGATTTATATTGGGTATCTCATATCTTATGGAATTCTTTCTTATCGCCATTGTTCACTATTTTATATTCCATCTTATAAAAAGCATCCTTATATTTTACGAAAAAGTTATAGATATAGATTTTAAGAGTGAACAGTAGTTGATTTATAATATTATTTATCTTCAGATTGTATTATTTTTTAATAATAATATTGAGATTCAAATTTTAAAATTTATTTTTTAAATTAAATTATGCAACCTAAATACTTTAGTAGCTGCTTTGTATGCTAGCTTGATGATAGAATTTTGTAATCGTCAGTTGCCCTTCCGTATTGATATTGGAAAAGCTGATCTTCATGCCAAGATACTTTAGATCAATTAGCAACACTTTGATTTCTCTCTAACAGAATTAAGGATCGAATTCTCCATTCCCATGTATAAAAATAAAAATAAAATAAAAATCTGATCTTCATAAATAATTTTGTATTTTTATTTCCATTTGCGTTCCAAAATTACATGCCTTTCCCTTTGTCACTTTTCTTTTACATTTATTGAAATTCTTTTGCAGATTGTGTGAGAGCTGAACCTGTGATCTACAAGAAACTGGAGACCAGCTCAGATGATGTTGCACTTTTGAGGGCTTTTGTGGGAGACAGGCCAACATGGAGGAATCCCCAGCACCCATGGAGAGTGGACTCCAGGTTTAAGCTCACAGGAGTTCCAACACTAGTCCTTTGGCAAAATGATGCAGTCCAGGGTCGACTTGAAGATCACGAAGCACACGTTGAAAACAAAATTGATGCCCTTGTTTCCGGCATTTGAAGTGTTTACTGCTTCTTATGTGTTGCTTGCATTTTGCTTTTTCCGACTCTGTCCTTTCTTTTCAAACTATATACTACTCTTTTTTCTATCTATCCTTCTCATAAGGCTGATTTAATGCTGTTGCAGCTTGGCAGCCAATTAAAATAAAAGAAATTTGATGCAAGTCAATAGAATTACAATATATGGAAGAAACTTCCTGCCAAGGGTCGTGCACCTCCGAGATTAGTTTGTTCATGGACATCCGGTGCTAATAAAAAAAATTACAATATATGCCATAGATGTAGCTGTCAATGGAGATGTTATTTTTTGACACTGCAGGGAAAATACCAACAAGGACGCATGCATGTGGTGGCTTGAGAAAGATGAATGCCAAATACTCGTCTTGGTGCTTCATTTTGGCTGTCTAATCTGTGTCTAAGTTATATGAAATCGACTTTTTGCCTTTGGATCAAAAGCTTCTTTGTTTGATGCATTCTGTATTCACAGAGATTGATTTCTGTGATGCCATAATGCAGTGGCCAAAAGACAAACCATGTTTTGGTAGTAGAAAGTTTTGCACTGTACAGTAGCAGCTAGATCCTTACCTCTCTCTATACATGAAGGCCATGTAGTGTGCATGAAGAAGCATGTGCAATGCGCGACGCATCCAGTTATTTACATAACGTACTTTTTGTCATAGTATCGTCTGAATATATAATATATATAATAAGGGTTGATTCTGTTTCTAGTCCCAGATAAGGGAGTCCCCGTGCATGCCACTCCACATAGATGATGAAACGCGTTGTTCCATTTAATTTTCGGTTTAATTAAACGCAACCATCCCCTTCCTCCTTCCGGGTTCTGTCTTCTTCAATACCAAACAGCTTGGATCCAAAAAGCTTCGAAGACTCAAAAATCTTGCAGAACTAGAAACCCATAGTCCTAAACTACTACTTCGAACAGAGAACTCAACAACATTCTGTCTAATGACATGGGTCTTCAACAAAAAAAATCGTAGTCAGTTTAAACCAGATCTGGAGCTGATACTCATGGCTATGGGAATGACTTTTCCTTCTTTTTTTTTCCCCCTTCCGTTTTCTTTTCGTGTGTAATGCCAAATAGGCCAGTGAGAGGGTAAAATATACCTGGTGTTTTCAAGACTCGGTCCATTAAAAGGTCATTACTAAAAGATAAAGGAAGAGAGAGGAAAAGACTGATAGGAAAGGCAAGGGAATAATGTCTCAGGGAATGAGTGATTTGATATAAAGTAAAGGAAAGCACATAAAGCAAAGGGTTCAGATAAAAGGGACAAGGTGCTTACGGTTTCAGAAACTTTTGGACTTTTTATCTTTTGAACTCTCGGAGGCTTCTTCTTCGACTGCTTCTTCGACCTTTAGAGAGAGAGCTCCAGAGATAACATCTTCACCAACAAGTAGATCTGCAGCTCCCATCATACAGTGAGAAATGAGAGGCTACAAGAGACTGAAAACAAATATATTATAGTGAAATCTCTCACCCCAAACCCCCTTGGACGTATGCTTAGTGTCGAACTGCATAAATCTATATGTTCATCTCTTCTCGCAACACCGACACTGTACAGCTGCACCAGATCACTGGTGGGGTCTCCACCCATCACCGATCAAGGCTATTCCACCTCAGTGCATCCCAGGAATGGATATTTCTTCCCTTTTGGGCCTGTGCGTTTTTGGGCGTTAACAAGGTCGATGGTGGAACTCAAATGGCAGATGAAAATTTGGGTGGAGCGAGCTGGGGAGCGACAAATCAAATTTCAATATTAAGGCCTCGTTTAGTTACATATATGAGATAAGATGAGATAAAAATTGAAAGTTAAATAAAATATTGTTAGAATATTATATTTTAATATTTTTTTATTTGAAAAAGTTAAATTGTTCATTATATTTTATATAAAAATTCAAGAAAATTATAATGATTATATGAGATAAGATGAGATATTTTAAACCGTGTAACCAAACTAGACCTGAATATCTTATTAAATCAAGTGTTACAACAGTGGGTTTTTGGTCATCATAAGAATTGGGGTTTTTTGGTCATTCGACTTAGGTTCCGTTTAAATAGTGAGGTGATCTCAAATATTTTGAAATATTAGTGAAAAATGATAATAATGATAGAATATTGAATAGTAGTAATTATTAGTGAATAGTAACAAAAAGTAATAATAAAATAATGAATAACAGTAAAGTATTATCAAAATATTTCACTATCCAAACTAGCCCACATAGACAAGGGACACCTAGATGAGTTTGCGGGGATTGAGCTTGAGGAACTGTACATAATGGTTCTCTTTTAGTAATTGATAAATAAATTCTTATTGAGAAAAGATAAAGACTCTAAACTCCTGTTTGGATATTGAGCTGAGCTGAGATGAATTGAGTTTTTTATAAGTAATAATGAGTTGAGATAATGGAGTGAGTTTTGTAGACCTACCTAAATTGAGTTTAGATGTATTTGGATGTTAAGATGAGTTTAGATGTATTTATGTGAAGTTGAAAAAGATTTTGGGTCTCACGTGTAAAAAAGTTTTAAGTTGAGATGAGTTTAATGATTTGAGAGTTTGATGTTTTGATGTTAGACTTAGCTTAAAATTAGACTGAATTGAGTTAATCTCAGTTCAGTCTAAGTTCTAAACGGGGCCTAAGAATAATATTAGATACAATCATGAGTTATGTAAGCATCGTACACTTGTTTTGAAAAAAAGTGAGTCTATCATTAAAAAATTAATTTTTTCATGTATGTCTCATATTTACTAATTTTAAAAAAATATATTCAGAAAGAATATTAATTATATTTCCAAATATATTGTTGTAATTATCATTAAAAAAAAATCTATTCACGAGCTAATGTAAAAGACATATTCCACACTATTAACATAACATGATTTGACATGTAAAAAAAAAAAAAATTTGAATCTGCTAAGCGATGATGTTATATTCTCTACACCAACTAGTTTGTAAATAGAATAATTTTTATTATTATAATTATTATTGTCTGACTAATTTACTTTTTTAAGAATTTTGGTAGGAGAATTGAATAATAATCGAATCCGATGCTATGAAAATGAAAAATCCCTTGGACGGCGTAGTGGACCACAGAACCAAATAGTCATATCCCATACTCCTATTTTTATTTATTTATTTTTATTTTTTTTTTTTTTTATGAGCATCCCACTGTCCTAAGTCCCTAACTCCTAGTCCTAATAGGCTCATACCGTATCTCAATTCGCGTTCCATATCCGTTATTTTCTCTTGATTTTTTATTTTTATTTTTTCTCAATACATATCCGATGCTACGATATTTATCCTCGTCAATTTAAAACATTAATTAAATACAAAATTAGCATTCTGCCTTTTAATTTAGAGCAAGAATCATCTAAATTAATACCTTATCTAAATTTCATCCTATCTCACTAACAAAAATATTGATTACATGTTATGATATATATCAAATAAGTCAAGTAGATTGTCCATCTACCCACTTTGTTTATAAAGTTAGTTCTCTTTTCTTAGTTGTTTTGTTTCCTCCAAAATTGAAAAAGACAGATTGTAATTTTTCGACAACATTTGAGAGACACGCGGCACGAAAAGGCTCCCAAGGTGCAAATTATTCGGAGAGAAGTGGCGGTTCTGCAAAAATCACCGCGTGTAAGCCTCACGCGCCACCAACAACCACATATGCGCCTCACGCACCGCCCCTTTGGGAAGCTTTTCTCACCACAAGTGCTAGACCAACAAACTCACCATCATCAGATCTTTTAGATATAACGTTTATGGTTGCAAAAAGACAGGCGCGTGGACCTTATGCGCCGTCACAAACTCTAAAATCTACTGGAGTTAATTTAAACTGTAATATTTTCATTTTCACCTTTATCTTACTACTTTCCTTAATTTCATGCACTTTGCTGCACACATCTCAATTATCAAGAAGAATGACAAATATGATTGTGATAGAATCCAAACAGAGCCAATAAATACAGTAGCAACAATGATATATTATGTAGAAAACTAACCAAACATCAAATGGACTTGTACATGGTCCCAATAAAATAAAATATAAAACATTCAAACTCACACTTATATCCTTAAAAACGAGCTTTTTCTACCGAATAATTTAAAGACTAAAACGGAAAAAGTTATGGTCAGAAAAAATAAAAAAAATCGATATGCCAAATTTACAAAAATAAAAAAATAAGACAAAATAAACCAGCGAGATACACGTCTCATCTAAATAATTCTATAAAAAAACACAAATGATTGATTTGCAGTATCAATTTTATCATTAACTTATTTATTTGGGTAGTGCTAGTGTGTCGCCCATTTTTAACTGTTGGGTGTGTCTACTAGTACAAATTTTATTTTTATTTTTTTTCATCTTTTTTTCTTTAAATTTTTTTAACATATTTAAATATTTTTAAAAATAAAAAAATACACCAATACATTAATAGTCATTTCCTTAATTAATAAGTAAAAAAAAAAGTTAAAATAAATAAATAAATGCATGAGTAGTCAAAATGATGAGATAAAATGAAACGGCATAATAGTATTATTCTATTTATTTACACATCCCTACCAAATTCACATCTAGATAAAAGTTAGGTTAAAACTAAAATTTTCCCTTAATTTCTCTAAGGCCGCTTGATTTTGTGTACACATACACAAATAGAGATCATGAGAAATTCTAGAATCAAACAGAGGAGCAAAAAATGAGAAGATTCGGCATACACACAAATGCATAAGGCGACAAAAGTAGGGAAACATTGAAGTAACTAAAGAATTAGGGGAGCTAGTAGGGGGAGGTAAAGCTTCGATTTTGGGTGCAACCGTGCAAAAACAGAGCAGATGTGGGTGCAGCAGCCATGGCCAAGAAGGGTCTGATGCTCATGGGTCAGAATGCGATGGATACTCGTGAGTGAGGATGGTCTGAAAACATATTGAAATTGTCTTTTAAAGGAGGGTAAATTGGACATTTCACATGTGCTGACATGGAAGGTGCCATTTCGTGTTTTATAAACGTCGTGCGTTCTAGCATTTTTCACTTCTGAGTTTATAACCCACTCTCTACAAAGTTACAAACCCCCAGCCAGCCCAAAGATGCCGCTGAAGGTGTCGGACGCAACAGTATCAACCTTTGATACTGTCTTTCAGAAGTTCATATCGGAAGCTGCCAAAAACAAAGCCAATCTCATTCTCTTTTTGGCCGACGAAGACCCTTCTACCTCTCTCAGCTGGTGCCCTGGTATGTTTTCTTCTCCTTGCTTATTTTGTAATCTTTCCATTTGCCTTCTCCCTTCTTCGTGCATCCCAAAATTCCTTTATGTTTTTTTCTTTTTTGGGGGAATCGGTAACGTCAGTTTCCTTTCCATATTGGAAAAGCTGATCGTCATCAGGGCCGGCTCAATACTTTCTGGGGCCTAAGGCTAAAATTTGAAGTGAGGTCTTTTTTTTTTTTTTTTTAGGTAAAATTAAATAAATTTATTTTTATATTATCTTTTTATTTAAAAATAATTCCTATCATTTTGTAAAGTAAAATTATTGATTAAGATTTTATACTACATTTTTAATTAATAACTGACTTAATCTTTATTAAAAAATTTTTGATTTAGAGAGAATTTTATCAAATCTAGTTTTACAAGTACTTTAGACTCTTAGACACAATTATTATCATTATTTTCAATAAAGTTCTAAAACAACTTACACATTTAAAAAAAATGGGCCATTGCCTCTTCAAATGATTATACAAAATTTTTTATGAAAACTGAAAAATTAAATTTTGCTATTTATAATTTTCACATTAATTATATATTAAACTAATAATGAGGAAAGAGAAGTGTATTCTTAGAAGGAAAATAGATAAAATAATTATTATATGTGATACTTTTAAAAACTAATAATGATATAATATCTATTTGATCTTGTTTATATTTTCATTCTTATTGAGTTAATTAAAATTTTTTATTAGATATATATATTTTAAAAATTATTCTTATATTTTTTTTAGGGGTCTTCTTCCATTAGAGGCCTTAGGCAATTGCCTAAGTGGCCTAATGGATGAGCCGGCCCTGATCGTCATAGATAATTTTGTATTTTTATTTGCAATTGCGTTCCAAAATTACCATGCCTTTCCCTCTGCCGCTTTTCTTTTACATTTATTTAAATTCTTTTGCAGATTGTGTCAGAGCTGAACCTGTGATCTACAAGAAACTGGAGACCAGCTCAGATGATATTGCACTTTTGAGGGCTTTTGTGGGAGACAGGCCAACATGGAGGAATCCCCAGCACCTATGGAGAGTGGACTCCAGGTTTGAGCTCAAAGGAGTTCCAACACTAGTCCTTTGGCAAAATGATGCAGTCCAGGGTCGACTTGAAGACCACGAAGCACACATTGAAAACAAAATTGATGCCCTTGTTTCCGGCATTGAAATGTTTACTATTAACAATAGTCAACAATCAACTCCTCAATCCACACAATCAAACGAGTTACCATGTGAAGCACATGCAACAACTACAGAATCCACACAATCAGAGGACTTACCATCTCATGCAACAGCTAGCCAACTTCTCGAAGGAAAGTCCACCACATGCAACTGCTAATCACTTCCTTTTTGGTTCAATGCACATATCCCTGCATTTACACTTTCCATGTACAAATCAGTGTGTCTAACGACAATATGCATCTTGTAATATTGTACTCTACTATAAAATAGACAATAAGAAGACTCTCAGAACACTAACGGTTGCTGAGACTTTTTACAAACACCTTGTGTGCACATTGTCTTTATGTACTGCTTCTCAAGTGTGGCTTACATTTTGCTTTTTCTGACTCAGTCCTTCCTTTCTTTTCAAACTATATACTACTTTTTTTTTTCTCTCTATCCTTCTCATAAGGCTGATTTAATGCTGTTGCAGCTTGACAGCCAATAAAAGAAAGTTGATGCAAGTCAATAGAATTGCAATATATGCCATAGATGTAGCTAATCAGTCAATGGAGATGTTATTTTTTTTTAACACTGTAGGGAAAATACCAACAAGGATGCATGCATGTGGTGGCTTGAGAAAGGTGAATGCCAAATACTCTTGTCTTGGTGCTTCATTTTGGCTGTCTAATCTGTGTCTAAGCTTGTATGAAAACGACTTTTTGCCTTTGGATCAATAGCTTCTTTGTTTGATGCATAATGCGGTGGGCAAAAGACAAACCATGTGGGACTTGACACGAATGCCATAATGCCACAACAGCTAGATCCTTACTTCTCTCTATACATGTAGGCCATGTGCTGAACATGGCCCAACTTTGAAACTCAAATTTGAGTCTTCGAAAGTGTAGGAGTCAACTTCAAACGAGTATCGCTGAAAGGTTCTTCTTGATGTACATCCGCAAAGTCTTTAGCACTTCAAAACTTGAGATCAGCAGAGATGAAGTACTAAGACATGCATAAAATTAACTCACAGTTTCACAAACTCAAGACAAGGGCACGAAGATAGACAAAAGATCAAGGACTACCCATTTGCCTTGTCCTTCCTATGATTGTTCGCCCTCGAGCGAGAATGAGCCTTGGGCTTAAGCTCGGCAGCAGTAACTATTGTTAGAATATTATTTTTTAATATTATTATTATTTTACATTTTAAAAAAATTAAATTATTTATTATATTTTATGTAAAAAATTAATAAAGTTGTAATAATGAAAAGAAATAAGATGAGATAGTTTCTATATTCAAAGGTGCCCTTAAACTCGTTATTTGAAATTTATTCCACTAACAAATTTTGTTTGTCAGGGGTTTCCCATAAACATTTCTTAACATTATTTAAATTTTGTTTGACTTTGAAGGTTTTGAATTAAATAATAGCATTATTAAATGAAAGAGTTGAGTAAAAAATATAAAATAATTGTGTATCATTTTTCATACAAGTGAAAGTAGCATATCTTGAAATTTAACCCTTTGCATTCGGCATAAAATGGTCTTTCAATCCATATATCCATAACAAAAGACAGAAAAAGTATAATTCATGTGACGTGTTCAAACAACATGCACAAAATCTTCCAATCTACCCTTCCCTCCCAAATGGAAAGGGGGTTGAAAGATGAGGTCCACTCCAGCACTCTAGCACCTCTTTGAGAGTGAGAGAAGAGACCACACACACTGGTCTGTAAATTGGATCATGGTCACCTTGTGAAATATTTATAGGGGTGGGTGGCTCGTAATCCACACCCTACCCGACAAACTTGAAGATATGAATTGACACAGCTATCCACAGAAATACGTTTAGATGCATGTTTTCCGCATAAATATTAACTAGCTTGTGAAGAGAGTATAAATGTCAATTTCGGATGTCGAATCGGTTACCTAGCGGTCAAAAATAGAAGTGCGGAAAGACAAGTGCCAAGCTGGCTACAATAATGGGGGGCCACCTTATGTTCCACCTTTGAATTTCTAGACTCTCTCTGTGTTTTCAGAATTCAGAGAAGGAAAGGAGCCAAAAAAAAAACAGAGCTTGCTTGCAACCCGAAAATCTCTGTGGATTCGGCGGTTCTATCTGTAAGTTGTAAGATATCAACGCCTTCTCTTTTCCTTCTCTGTGTTTCTGGTTTTGGTTAAGAAAATATAAGTTCTAGCATTCTCAGATCTAATTATTTAGTCTTCTTCTTCGTTTTCGTTTTTCTTTTCTAGTTTCTTTTTGGTAATGGGTATTTGCATGCATTGCATCGTGACCCGGATGCTCGGGGCTTAATTAGATTTTCATTCCACAATGTTCGTTGACATATTTGCCGAAAGCGTAAAGAAAGGAACAATCTGGAAGTTGGAATTGAATGTTTTTTTGGCTCTTGAAACTATTTTTTCACAAAAAATAATTCTTGTTATAATTGAAGCTCGACTAAGCCTAATGGTTGGTTCATTGTTCGTTTTACGTTTTATGGATTAATCCAAAACTACTGAAATCTAGTCAATCTTCTTTCTCTGCCTTTTCCGAGAAAGAAATAGGAGTTTAATTTATAATATATTGATTCATTACTCATTTTTAATTTGGTTTTTACAGATTTGTAACAGTTATAACTTGTGTAGAAGATATTAATTGGATTGAATAGTGGAGACCGATTGGATTTTGATCAAAGGGATTGGAGGTGTTGTGAAGAATGGCATGCAAAGGGTGCTTGGAGTGCCTATTGAAACTTCTTAACTTCTTGTTGAGCCTTGTGGGTCTGGCCATGGTTGGCTATGGGATTTACTTGCTGGTCGAGTACAAAAGATCTACCAGTAACACCCTACTGGCCTCAGATGTGAGAGGCGATGAAAGCTTGATCCTGTTCAGCCGACCACTGCTCATGGGTGTTTCTCTGTCGAGTAGTATTTTCGATGACCTGCCGAAAGCTTGGTATGGCTGCTGCTCATTTTGGCGAAAATTTGTCTTCAATTTCTGATTTTTTTCATAGTCTTGGCTTCATCAAACTTATTGAATATCTGCCTTATCAGTTTATTTCGAAATGTGACTTGATGGAAAATGCAGAACTGAGTTTGTGTGCCAGATTTCGAATGAACAGATCTTTTATACCTCAAATTCCTTGAGTTCCATTTGATTTTTTGAGGGAATGAAGGGAACATGGTGAAAAGTCACGTTTGAGATTCTCCTTCTTTTCTGCCATTCTTTCAAAAGAAAAAAGGAATATATCTGAAATGGGTTTAATTTTGCTTCATAATTGTCAATGTAATATTTGATCCTTACATCTTATCATTGATGTCTTAAAAAATTTATTAGAAATACTCTTTTTTCAGTTTTAGTTTTCAGTTTTGCTTAGTGAAAACCTGTTGCAAGATCTGCCTCACAAGTGCTTGAAACTTCTTTGCTTCATTGGCCTTTAGAAACTTATGTTTTCCTATGCGTAAAATTTTTTATAGCATTTGATTTCTGGAAGCAAGTTTTGATCTTGGCTTGAGCCATTAGATATTGGTACAATCTCTCTATAAGTAATTCCAATACCTTTTCAAAATATATATAGGCTGCTCTTTGCCAATGTTTCATAGGCTTCGGAATTTTTCCTTGTTTACTGGATGGTGAGAAGATATTGAGGGTGCCAAAAACGTAATGCTTCTCTAAATCTCACTTTGGGTAGGTGAAGTACGATAGAGGTGAATATCTTTTAAGTACATCGTGTCAAGTCCCACATTTATTCCTTAGTTGGTGAAATTGGACTTATAATGATTTTAGAAAGCTCAAATTGTAACCTTTGTTTTTATAAGTAATAAGATATTTTATTGATATAGAATAGGCATAGCCCAAGTATGCTAGGAGTATACATGTGATTACACCTAGTTAGGAACTAGCAACAATTACAAGGAAATCATGAAAGTTGAGACCATTAAAGTCTATAACAATTGTCCACAAAATGCTCAAATTGCAACCTTGACAAGTTCTTTTTGAGTATAATCCCAATGTGATTTTGTTTTTCCATGGGTCATTACGAATGGTATCAGAGCCAACCTACTAATACCATGTGGCAATGGGGCACTCTGCTGAACATGGGCCTTGTCTAGGAGTTTTGGGATTTTAGTGGAGGAGACTGGAATGTCCAAACGTCTTCATATATATATATATATATTTCCACAACCATTAGTTACTCTGTTTCTTTTGTCATACACAAACACACAAAAGCACACGTAGACAGTGCGGAAAAACCTGTACTGATACCAAAATGTATGCATATTCACGTCTTAAATCTATTCAGACAACAAGAACATGTCTATGCTTCAAACCCCTTGACTGAAATTATTTGCATAATGTTTTTGCAGGTTCATATACTTATTTATTGCTATAGGAGTTATTCTCTTCATCATATCTTGTTTTGGTTGTATCGGAGCTATGACACGGAATGGATGCTGCTTGACTTGTGTATCCAAACAACTCATGCATTTTATCTTAATAGTTCCTCTTTTGAATGGTAACTCCAATTTTGTGATTTTAACGGCATCCAATAAAGAGTTGACACATCAGCACTCCTCTTAGAAAACTCCTGCACCGCATCTCATGATAGCTAAAGCAAAATTTTTGCACCCATGTATTTATTTTTCTCCTGTGAAGAGAGACCCATTTCGACGAACCAGAACTTTGGGTGCATGTCGTACGACCGTCACACCGTCGGAGGAGCTCCAAACCAGACCGGCGCAACCCTTCAAACCGTTGCATCTCCCGACCTTAGCTAACTCCTTTCTACTTGCTCTTGATACTTTCTCTCTTTCCGAGTCGTTGTTGTGAATTTTGCTTGCTCATTGCGTGTAGGATCTGGGCCTGTGTTAAGTTGCTTGCATTTTTTTTCCCAAAATCATTTGTTTTTTAAAAGAGAGAACTTATAAATTTCTGGGTTCTGTTTCTAACCAGAATGAAGTCCCACTCTCCAATTCGAATTTGAGATCTCCGATAGATCCCATTACCAACATTTGCGGTGGCGGCGGCAGGGGATTTGGGGGGAGACTGTCGATGCTTTTCCTCTGTGTGTGTGTGTGTGTGAGAGAGAGAGAGAGAGAGAGAGGGAGGATGGGAGTGAAGCATGGGAGATGGAAATTTTTTTTCTTCCTCTGCAGTGTGGTCCAAGATTGAGAATATGTGGTGTCTAAGTGGCAGGCCACCTTTGGAGGCTGTTATTTGGAGGAAATCAGTAGCACCTGTGGGAAGATATTCTCTATCTTAATATTGATAGTACTCATTTATCAAAAGAGGCAAGATATTTATATCCGTGTTTGTCCATCAAGGAATAATTGCAAATGCAACTGTTTTATGCACCACAGCTATACATGCTTCTAATGCGTCATGCATCATGGAATATAATAAAAAAATTGGATGCCTGATAGGCTGCTCTTTCAAGATGCTCATTTTCTGTTGTGATTATTGGTTTCCTTAAGCCAAGATAGTACTCAGTATTGGTGATCCTGTTGATCTTGGTAGAGCTGGGATGTGCAGCCTTCATATTTTTTGACAAAAGCTGGGAAGAAGTGAGTGTTTTTCAATTGATAATTGAAATCTAAGATAGTGCATTTTGTCATCTAATAAGTTTCAAGTTCAATTGTAGGAAATTCCAACAGACAGCACTGGAGATTTTGACTTGATATATGACTTTCTGAAAGAGCACTGGAAAATTGTAAAATGGGTTGCTCTTGGAGCTGTTGTTTTGGAGGTAAGCATTCTTTTCTGTTTTTTTTTTTTTTTTTTGGAATTATGATTTTCATAATGTCAAAAATCGCACGGTGACAATGTTGGCATAGTCTATATGGACTCCATTTGATGAAGTGGAAATACAACTGAGATAAAGATGCGAAGAATTTTGAGATGACAATATTTCTTGGGTAGTGCTACGGGTCCCGACACATTGTCCCCATAAGTGTAAGCTGCTTTTTTTTTTTTTTTGGATTTTTTTCATGCTTTTTTTAATCCCTTAAAACAATTTTAAAAAAATCACAACATCATTAAAAAATATTTCCTTAATCATTAAATAAAAAAAAATAATAAAAAAAAAAAACAACAACAACAATCGGGACCCATAGCATTTTCCATATTTATTTTTCCAAATTACAGAAATTTACGTTTTCTTGTCTTTCCTTTTTTAATTGGGAAATTTAACTAATTGTATGAAACAAAATCAGTATTCCATTTCTAGTCCCTGACTTGTAATTAGGTGTTCTCTTTGTATACCTCATGTGTACTTGGGTTATACTATTTGCTTCTATCAATAAAATCCTAATTTACCAATCAAAACAAAAATCAGCATGCAACTTGGTGGAAATCTGTTTTCAAATGCACCTAGGCTACACGAAGCCTTAGCGCTTCAGCATGCCAGGCACTTTAACAACACTGCCTAGAGCAGAAGATGCTTGGTGAATGGTGACATGGTGGTAGAGCCTGTGACTGTAATCACCTATATCTGCTTTGGAGCTGCCCTGTTGCTGGCATGCCATCTTGACCCATCCTCTCTAGAACTTGGAAGAGAAAATTTGAATTAAGAAGGTATTTATATTGGTGCGAATCAACTAACAAGGAATTATTGAGATGGGAGTGATCTTTGTACGCGATTTGAATCTGTCTGTCTCTCCCTCTCTCTCTCTCTCTGATGTAAGTGATAAGTGATGGACAATTGGCTACTTTATTTGGATTTTCCATGGAATTGCAGGCACTTATATTCTTGTTAGCGATCGTGGTCAGGGCAGCAAACAGACCAGTAGAATATGACAGTGATGATGAGTTCATTGCCCCACGGCAACAGATTAGGCAGCCATTGATCAATAGGCCACCAGTTCCAGCTGTGGGTGTACCTGTTTCCAGTGCCCTTGACCAGCGTCCGGGTAGAGGTGATGCTTGGAGTACACGCATGAGAGAAAAGGTATGATCTATTCCAGCAGAAGATTTTCTTCAAATATTTTCATTAGCATGTTGCGGGGTGTCTATCTGGCAGTCTTGGAGGGTTTTCTGTGGCAGTTCAACTATTGACCATCATAAAATACACCAGTTTTAAATGATAGCTGGATTTGTCATCAAGTTTGCGAGTCAATTTTGGCTTATGTGATGCTCTCATCCATCCCCTGTTATTGAATTTAATGATGGTTATGGAAAATTTTAACAATCTTTCTAATTTTTGCATTCTTCCTGATAATTCCATATTTCTGCATTAGTTTTGTTTTTCTGAAATGCTCCTCCTTTCAAATTCCTTCTCTTATATTAAATATTATATTTATTGAATTTCTGTGTAATATGTTTGTCAGTGTAGCTTTGCTGATTATCTTATAAATGTTCCTGATTGATTTGCAGCACCCAATTGAACCCTTTGCGAAATAATCCTAGTCTGCTAAATATAAAGTCTGATTCCTAAATTTAGAATATTTTAGTTGAGTAGGAGTCAGCTGCCGTCTAGAAGTAAATTGCATGATGATTGTCCTATCTGGACTATTGTTGGTGCAAATATATATGGTATGACATATCGTTAACTGGTAAAGAGTGGATAAAACAAGGGTAGTTTAAGAGTACAAATCTCATTGGCAGAAAGGAAGAGAGGAAAAAAAGAAGGAAAAGGGGCCCTTCAACGTGCAACTTGCCAGTTTTGATAGTTGGTATTTAAAGTGCAAAATTTCTTGTGATGCGGGTGGAAAATCTATTTATCCCTTATTAATACTTTCTGGGAATGGCAATCTCTTGCATTGATAATTCCACTGATTTGCCTTTTTACTCCTATGTAAACCAGTATGGAATGGATACCTCCGAGTTTACCTACAACCCATCCGAGTCACACAGGTTCCAGCAAGTTGCCACGCAGCCAGCCGAAGAAAGGAGCTGTTGCAGCATCATGTAGTGAGTTGATAAATTTTGTTGGTTTGGTCTTTGAA
The DNA here is from genome assembly GCA_003123785.1 of Pterocarya stenoptera. NCBI lineage: Eukaryota > Viridiplantae > Streptophyta > Magnoliopsida > Fagales > Juglandaceae > Pterocarya > Pterocarya stenoptera. The sequence goes on from QEOT01123547.1 coordinate 66,364, forward strand.
GACGGCTGTCATGGACAATTATGTTGTAACTAATTCCAAATCTCTACGAAGCTGATCTTTTTCTTTTTGTTGAGTTTTGTGATGTTTGAGGTTCTTTTCTTGTTCCCCAACATTCTCCCTCGTTTTTGTAATTCAGAAACAAATATTCTTGTCAAATGCATTACCATTTGGTGTGTAAAATCTGTACTGCCAATCTGCCATAGTAGGGGTTTTCTTGTGGAGTTGCGGATGAGCATAGTTGATTGACGGAGTTATGAATAGTTCTGCACAGTTGCTTTAATTTAAAGAAAGAGAAGAAATGATTTCTTATCTACAGCAGAGCTTTATGCATTGTTCAACTGAAAGTATCAGTGACATGTATTGGTGTTGATTCCATTTGGATCCTAGGTGTTACCAACATCTGTCTGGTTTGTTTATTCATAAAAAAAACTCTAGTTTCTTCATAGGATGCAAAACCTAAGAAATTAAAAAGAAACATAATTTTGATGTTTTGTAACGTGAATGGTGTCTTCGGCTTTGTGGGGGCCTCTTCCATTGTTCATTTTGCTTGGTACCACAAAGCAAATACTCCATTAACCTCCTAGGGGCCCTTAGGAGGCATCCATACAGAAAAGTATGGTCTAAAAAGTTGGTCAATGCAGGTAGAGCTCAAATAGTGGAAGGGAGCTGAAAATGATGGTTCTTTTTGGGGGGTGGGGGTGTTTCTCTTCCCTGCTGCATCTCATTGTAGATGTTCCTTTTACAGATGTGAGATAATTTATAAAATAACAGGGTTTAAGCTAGCGACTTGTGCAAACAATTTCTATGGGCCATCAGATATAGAGAAGTTCCTCTTAAATTATCCGACGTGCACTTGCAATAAACTATGTCAAAAGTCTGTGCACTTTCAGGATTAGTTGAGACTTCGTTCTCGAACACCCAATATCATTAAAAAATAATAATCCATTTAGAGCTGTAGAAACTTTTATTCTTATAGTAATTTACGAAAAAAAAAAGAAAAACTCAAAAAATCGGATGTGCATGGAGAAGCATGTGCAGTGCACGACACGTCCAATTATTTACACAACATACTTTTGTCATAGACTCATAGCATCGTCGGAATATATAATAATAAGGGTTGGTCATTATTTTAATTCTTTGGACTGTGATTATTATTTGAGTAGGTATTTTTTAATTCAACTTCCATTATTATTATTATTATTTTTTTGGTCGGTTTTTACTCTTTACCTGAACTCCTTGACCGTTGGTTGTTGTCGTAGAACGACCGTTAGGGGACGGTTTTGGATTATCTCCCGCCAGTTTTTTTTCACGCGGGACCCAGTTCTTTCTAGCTACGTGGAAAAAAATGTGTGGTAACGGTCATTTAATTTTCTTTTATTATTTCAAAGTGAAAACTCCTTTATATTTCTTAGCTATTTACTATTTTTTTTTTAAATATAAAAGAAATGATATTTACAGTTATAAAGTTTATAAATCTCATGTATTTAAAAAAAATAAATAAATATAAGATCTATATAAAAAAAATTAATTTTTTAATAATAAATCTAATTTATTCTAAAAAATATTATAAGAAATTTACGCACTCCACAGTTATATAAAACATTATTCTAAAAATAACAGATGTATGTATAATAAAATCTCAATATATCACTTTTTGAGATTAACTATCTCATTCTCTATAATAATAAAATATATTTTTATTTACTTTTTTAATATATATTTTTTTCATTTTCATAATCACCGATAATCTATACATTAAAATACATCAAACTCGTCTATTAATCTAAAATAACTTCATTTTCAATCACAAAACATTAAGATATATACAACATCAACTCCATGGTCATATCCAACAACCTAGAAATCAAAATAATGCAAAGTTAATTTAGAGAGGGCTTTTCACTAATTTGTCGCCTTTCTCTCGATACTATCTCTTCATCCCAGAGAACCTCCAGGCAGTGCACAGGCACATTTCAAGAGTCTATAGCCCTTTAGAAAAAAATTGTATTTTTAAAACCATTGAGTCAAAACTCGACATAATAAATAATAAATAAATTAGCCTGGTTTGGAT
>QEOT01123548.1:0-10701 GCA_003123785.1 Pterocarya stenoptera
AACTATTTTGTAGGGTAATAACAAAAAATATTGTATCCATAATTTTTTTTTACTGTATGGATCCCCAAAACATAGTTTTTTCTTTAATAATCCCAAAACATATTTAAGGCTTGGCTTGGTTTCACAAACTTTTGAAACCGCTTTATTCAATTTCATCTTATCTCAACATCTAAATACCATTTAAATACAAACATTTTTTATTTTCAAATTTTCAAAATTTTTCATATAATTAATATATAATCACTATAACTTTCTTAAACTTTCAAACAAATTTTTAAAATTAAAATCTCATAAAATTTTTAATTCAAATTATTTAATTATTATTTATAAATTTTTCATCTTATTTTATCTTATCTGTATAACCAAAACTTGAATACGAGTAAATCTCTCAATTGTCTGAAGCTCAAAACTTCTATAAAGATAAGGAGGAGCACGGACTAACGCATTCAAAATCCATTAAAAATAAAAATATAGACCCACAACTTTTGCTATCTTAAGGTCCAAATCACAAGGGATTATGGGCAACTGGACTTTGCCCATCAAAAGAACCAAGGCCCAAAGAGAGATCGGTTCAACCTAAAATAAACACAGCGAGTGGAAAAAGGATAAGACCCCACAGTAACATAACGAGCTGTGAAATTGGTAGGTAAGTTACATAGGAAAATGCTAGATGTCCCGCTGGGTGGCATCTAGCATGTGTTTTTGTGTGTGTATTTTTTAAAAAAATTTTTATATAATTTTTTTTAATAATTTTAAATATTTAAAAAAAAAAAATTTATAATATTATTAAAAAATATTTTCTTAATCATGAAGTAAAATAAAAAATTATAAAAAAATATTTTTTTATTTTATTTTATGATTAAGGAAGTATTTTTTAATGATTTTTTTTTTTTACTTTCTGATTAAGAAAGTAATTTTTAATGATATTTTTAATTTATTTTATTTTTTAAAAATATTAAAAAATTTACATAAAAAATATATTTTAAAAAAACACACACTACCCCCCACGGGAGCCCCCAGCGGGGGCTGTAGCATTGTCCATAAGCCATAACTTATGAGAGCTTTCAACTCATAGACATACGTATAAGAGAAACGACGCTACTACTTCCACCGAACTTTTGTACCGATAGCGTTAAAATATTTTACTTTTTTACTGGAATAATAGTAAAGTGTTTATTGCTGCTGATCTCAACCTCTCATCTTAATAAGGTGACATGATTTAATTTTAAAAACATATTTTAAAATTTAAATCTTACATCGAGCCTAAGAATAGATATTTGAGTCGATCGGTAACATGGGCTTCATTCCTTAATCCTGTCGCTCTAAGTCACGACTACTTGTGGGAAATGGGCAGGGGGGATTTAGAGGGATTATACAAATTTTCCTTCAAATTCAAAAACAAAAACAAAATGCTTGAGGGGACACTCGTTACTGTCAGTAAAGGAATGAACAGAGAGGAGTACACCAAAAGATTCAAAAAATTTTCGAGGACTATAAACAATGTGACAAACTTCATATCGATTCATTCGGAAAATGGAGGACTAGGAGACAATTTTGTACAAAGACCCTCTTTTTGAACACGATATCTTGCAATGATGCCTTCAAAAAGATCCCAAAACCTTTTCTTTCTTTCTTTCTTTTTTCTTCTTCATTTCTCTCTCTAGCTCTCTCTCTCTCTATGTCTTCAAGAAAATCATCATCCTATTCCCACAAACAAATACATGATCAACAAATGCATGGGGGGTGGGGTCCCATCCCCATCCATCAAAACCGTCCGTACAAAAAAAAGGGTTGATGAGAAAGCAGCTAGCTAGGGTTATGATTTACAGCTGGTGTGATTTTGGATCCCACTGATCTTTCCCTTTTAGGCAAGGACAAACCCACCCACCCTCCTCCTATCTCCATAGTTTTTGTTTTCGACTTTCCCACAGCCGGCCAGCTTCATCTGCTGTCCAGGTTAATAGACCTTGATGATCATTTATCCATGTCATCATGAATGTCCTCCAGCTTGCTTAATTTTAGGCTCGGCTAGATGAATATATGTTAATAATACGGCTCGGCTCATGATCATCAACAGACCCGTGAGTACTAGTGCTGGTCGTTGCATGACAAGTTGGAAGGTGGGATCAGCAGCGTCTGATGTAAGTAATCAGAACTGATGGCATGCATGTGTCTGAGATTCTTTCTTTCTTTTCAATCAGAGAGATTGAGGGTGCATCACTGCATGCATGCATGGGATGGCCGGTGGTTGATGAAGGATTAATTAGTTCTATGGCAGTACTACTGAGTACTGAGCAAGAAGAAAAAAAAAATGGCGAGTCCTGGCGTCATCATCATGCATGGGAATAATGTACATGTTTTGGGACCACTGATCTCTTTCCCTGCTACCATAATTGAAAGATGATACAACAAATCTTCTTGGGGTCTTGATCTGATCATAAAGTCATCTATCTGCACTAGGGAAAAAGAAAAACAGCTCTTCTTTTGGGAGTAAAACTTACTGTCCTGATTGTTTGGTGGAATATTGATGTGAGGTTAGTAATTCTATGATCAACTATGGCTATCGTGAACCGACTCATCAGACCATACAAATAGTACTACTACTACTCATGTTTCATGAAAACTTACTTATTATAGACATGCTGACAGTCTCGCTCAACTTTATATATATTTGATGATATCAAACCTAATTCATATATATAAATAAATATATATATGTATATATGAGAAATACTTTAGTTACAAAAGAATTACACAAAAATAAATCTATAAACTGATGTGGTTTGATACAGTATGTCAATTTATGAGTTTATTTTTATGTAATCTTTTTGTATTTATAGCAGTATCTATACGTATATGTGTGTGTGATAATTAGGTACTTATAATGTATAAATAATAATATTAAAAGTTACAAATCAGTGAGGTTAATTAGAGGATCCTAACAAGAACCCAATTAAGCAATTACAGAGAAAGAAATAAAAAATTAAAAAAAAAAACAGTTCGGAAAATAACTTGTACAAGTAGAGCTAGTCCCTTGTTTAATTTTGGCTTTGATGCCAAGAGAGGATCACCTCAAAGGTGATTTTGTAGACATTTCAGTGTTTAAACGATATAATTAGCCCTGCGATGTGTAGTAGACTGTTTCAAAGCATGCAATTGTTGTTGACTTCCTCTTCTATATTTTAAATAAGAGTAATGTTATAAAATACACTTCTACTTTCCTTTCATCATACTATATAAGTAAGATCGATGTAGCATTTTTCATCACTCCAGCTTGGATCTATCTTTATTTTTTAAAAGAAAAACTCGAAAGTTGATGGATAATGATACCTAATTAATTATATTAGGATAAGAGTATGGTCTAGTTTTGTAAAATTTTCTTTTAATGATAGGCTGATCTTAGAACGCATGGTCCACTCGCCAAGCAAAAATGGGTGATGGTTGGACAGAACGACTGAACAGGAGGAACTTATGGGTAGATTTGCACAATTCTATCTTTCAAAATCCCTAAAATAAGCACACAAGAAAAAAAAAAAAATAATAATATTTCAAAGAAGGTTGAAACAGGGGTTTGGAAGGTTGGTCTGGCCTCCATCGTCCCGGCGGGCGGCCGGAAGTTTCTGATATTTTTTTTCCCAAGAGATTCGTGTTAAGTGGGAGCTCTGGGGTCACAAAGAAAGATAGTATTAATGTTCACTCAACAAAAGCCATACTTAAGTATGAACTCTTTGTCAGCTTTCATGTGGATTTAAAATTTGAAGGAAGTAAGAAGAAGAAAGCAATGTACATGTTATCGCTGCTAGCTAGCTGCATGTTCTTCAGAAGTCTCCTCGGCAAATGGTTAAAAGGCGACAAGGGTAATAAATTATTTTGTCCTTTGTATGGGAGGCGTGCATATATACCTCACCTGTTAAAACTAGGTCAAGCTCATGTTCATCTCCTCCCCACAAAAAGGTGAAAAAAAGAGGAAAATAATGTGGAAGCACAGCTGATGATCAATTGTTTAGCATACGTTACGATAGTAAAGGTGATTAAGAATGCTTGTAAATAGTAGTATAAGAGTAACGAAAAAATAATAATAAAATATTAAATAATAGTAAAATATAATGAATAGTCATAAAAAATAAATAAAAATTAATAATAAAATAAAAAATAATAATAAGAGCAGTTGAAAGTATCTCAAGTACTCTTAAGTAATAATACACACGATATTTTTCATAATACATAATATAAAATGAGAATATTTTTATAAATTAGTGGTGTTACTTTTATATATTATTTTATAATAATTAATATACCTAATTTTAAAATATAATTATAAAATATATTGAGAAAGATACTGTGTATTTATCATTTTTCATTGTTTAAAAGTGATCGGGATAACCGAATTAATAACGTTATTTATCTCCGCAATAATTTAGTAAATTGGTACACGTACGATTTTAGCAGGCACTGATCAATTTTAATATATTTTAATAATATGGCCAAAATGAAAGAGGCCAGGATTTTAATATATCGATGTTTTTAAAAAATAAAATAAAATAAAATCTACGGTGCAAAGCTTTTTCTTGTTATTTCTTAAAATTTATTTGCTAATTAATTTTATTAGAAAGATAAATTTTATATATATATAAAAAGTCCCGATCATGACAAGATGATCTATATATAATTACTTGGTTATTATAATGATCTCGTACATGACTGAATATATTCCCTGAAAAGTGAAAGGAGATTATTCAACTACGTACGTACATTAATTGGTCGATTTTCGATCTGTTTTTTTATAGTCGAGTTTAAATTATAACTTTGTGCCTGATATATATTTTAACTGATCATCTTTATTTATGTGATGAAATATAGTATATATAATTTGCATAATATATTCCAAAGAAAAATACTTTAGTCATAAATTATAGATTACATAAAAATAAACTTATAAACTGATGTGATTTGATATAATACGTCAGATTATAAATTTATTTTATTTTATGAATCTACGTAAATTGGTTGCGAATTACCTTTTGGTCGCGATAAATTGATCGAAAAATGTCATTTTTATTGTAGTGTATACGGACATACGATAAGAAAAATACTCAATTATGACTAGTTATTTTTTGTAAAAATAATTATTTTCTTCAAAATAAATATATTTTGATCTTAAATAATCAATCTCATTATATATAATTCGTTACAAATAATTATTTTTCGGAGAGTGATCTAATATCAAAGGGAAGTGCTTGTCGCAAGACTAGTGCTAGTGCTGATCTGCTTTTCATCACGTACAGCTAGCTAGCCTTATGTCACTCGGATTTAGAATATTATAATAATATTAAACTTCTAAGGCTCTATTCTAATTAACTAGCTGCAAGTAACAATTTATAACTATTAATAAAACATATATAGTACGCTTAGGGAAAAAAAATCAAACATATATAGTACAGTACACCTTTGTCAATATATATATATATAGAGTATAGTACACCAGAATAAAAAATGAAGAATTATTTAATCGTTTCTGGGACTAGCTAGCCATATCTAGCTCATGTACGACCGAGATCGAGAATGGTCAGGATGGAGCAAGAATTTTTGAGAAAAAGTAAATTTCTTAGGGTTTTATCTATTTTTATTGCTTGTTACTAATTTGTTTATTTCAATAATATCTTTTGTCCTGCGAACTTTAATATCCACATTCCTAAATCAATTAAGATGATCAAGATTGAGAAGAATACATAGCTAGAGAAGTGCAAGCTACAGCTATTAAAATATTTCAAAAAAAAAAAAAAATCTACAGAGGTGATCGATTTGATATAGTACGTTATATCTATTTTATAACAAAAATAATTTTATAAATTAACGTATCACGTCAAGTCATATCAGTTTATAAATTTATTTTTATAACACTACAAGAAAAATGACCTTTTACTATCAGTTATTTCTAGCGAAATAATTATTTTCAATTAAAATAAGTCTGTTTTAATCATAAATAATTATTTTAGTCTCAAAATAATAATCATGAATATCCATTTTTTTTTGTAGTGTTATGAGATATATTTATCATAGCTAAACCATTTCTCAAATATATACTATACCCTCGTTAAAAAGAAGAAATTTTACTTTAAACTCAGGAATTACCAAATTATTTGCAATGTACATGATAAAAAACTACTGGCTATATATGCAATTACATTGCATTAATATCAAATTATAAAAGAAGGGAGAAAATAAAGAAGAGGTGTAGGGGAGACCAGAGGAAGAGAAGAAGACAGACCAAACTCCAAGCAGACGAGCCAAATGTTTAGCCGCGCTAATGATGATCGGTCAAATACACTGTCCACGCGTCATCTAAGCAAAGCTGTAATGGGATTGTAGTAAATTAGTAATCGTATAATGTCTCGCCATTTGTCACTCCCTTGTTAGATGTTTTATATTACGTACTTATGCTCTTAAAATATTAGATCTCTTTCACCACGGGAGAGAGCGAATGTGTACGTTTATATCAATCAGTACTGTGGGCCGGTGCGTGGGCCAGACCAATTTGTCTAGATCAATTTCTAGTTTGAATTTAGTTTTTCTAATATAACTTGAAATTATAATTTCTTTTAAAAATTTAAAATAAATTTATTATTTAATTTATATCTCAACACTTATCACATTCTCAATACTAATTATTGAATCACACATTCGGTTTGATATGTTTTAGATTTTGAGCTGATATGGATTGAGATTTGCATATTGATTTATTTTAAAGTATAGTAATAGTTGTTTAAGAATTTATATATTTTATTCTCTACTATATAAATTATAGTTCAAATTCAACAGAAAAGAGCTTGTTATGATCAAGTTTAGGTAAGGATACATCCAATGTGATCTCTGGTCTTTTAATTTTGAGTAATGCTACCTAGATATCGTTTTAGAGTTCGAAAGTCTCGCACACTCATTTTATAAAATAGTCGAATCATCTATTATTAAAAAATAATTTTTTCATGTGATCCTAAATTCACCTATTTTTTTTAAAGAGATAGTGTATAAGATTTGTACCAAATATCATTTTTCTTTTAACTTTTATTAAAAAAAAATCACTGTAGGTGCGTGTGTATGTGAATGTATTTGTTAAGAGAAATGACATTTACAGTCATAGAGTACTACATAAGTGTTGTACACTCTTTTTAAAAAAAAGAAGGAATAAATATAAAATTTACATGATTTAATAATAAATCTAACATTTACATAAAAAAAAACTTAATATATAACTATATCTAAAATTAGTCTTGCTAATTCTGCAATTTGGCACACTGGAGGTAGGTTGGAATGAGCTTGTGTATAAGTTTGTACCTACCTGTGTTTTGAGTGACGAAAGAGTGATGAATGAAGCGGTGGACTCGGATCCTGTCCCCCAAGAAAAAGCTCCTCTTTGTGCAGACTAGTACCTGACTTACCTATCCCTCTCTCTCTCTCTCAAACTTAAGAGACATGGGTGACCAATATGGCCTGCCGGATTTCCGGCAGTTCATGGTCGGAAGAACTCATTTGCCGTCCATATCACAGCCTACCGAGTCGTTCTTTCCTCAAAGGAATGCGGCAGCTCCACTCCACTACGAGCCTATTATGGTTGGCGAGGTTTTGCCTCGAGGGCTTGTTGGGTTTGGCCACGATTCCCCTAGCAGCGTCACTCCCACAACAGCAACTGCAACCAGTTCAGCTGCTGCTACGCTCTGTGGTTCAGTGCAGATGGATAGTGGATGGATGGCGTATGATGTGGAAAATACTAGATGGCCGAGGCAAGAAACTCTAACCCTTCTTGAGATCAGATCTCGTCTCGATTCTAAGTTCAAAGAGACTAATCAGAAAGGACCATTGTGGGATGAAGTTTCTAGGTATATTTCGACAAACTGCACCATATCTCACTTGTCCTTTCGTTTTGATTTTTCGCTCTCTCAGTTTGTCACTTTTCTTGCTCAAACTGGCCAGGTGATGCTTGATTAAGAAACCCTATTTCCTTTTCTTGATATATAGTGAAGAAGATGACTGCTTTTCCTCTTTCTTGATACTCTTCTGTTTTATGCCATTATCGCAAAAAGGTGACAAGCTTTTGAACTAATTAGTGTTTCGATTCCCTAGTTTAGTCTCTGAAAAGGACAATCCATTTAAGTTAACTGCTAGACAGGTGTTCTTTTTCTCTGATAATTTCTGGTTTTGTCTCGGAAGTTTGGCTGACTCGTTCTGAAAGCTTTAGTACCCATCTATATAGACTGGGTTGATCTTCTTTTATCATGACATGGCTCGTCCGAGAGTCTCGCTCTCTCTCTCTCTCTGTGAAACCCATTTTACCTTTGTGTTATATATAGCTCAGAAACCTATCAGCTGATCAATTAGGGCAGTGGAATCTAGTTTATCTTTTATAGGAATGTTTTGACTATTTTAACGAAATTCAATTATTAAATGATGCTCGGCGATCGAGGAATCATGGGCAAATTGACATGTTACTTAATCTTACTAAGATATTAATTATTCTTTGACAAGGTTTTTAAAGAATGGATCATAATTCTTTAGTACGTCTAACTACCAGCTGGTCATCTCGTTTGAAAATTCCTAGAGGCTAGCCTAGCTAGGGAAAACACCTGAAACTAAGATTTTTTTACTCCTAAACTCGATTTAAAATTGTTGTTACCATCTTACGTTAAGATTTCCCCCATATTTGTTGCGGTGTTTTGTTTTCATTCAGGCTAATGGCTGAGGAATATGGATACCAGAGGAGCGGGAAGAAGTGTAAAGAGAAGTTTGAAAACTTGTACAAGTACTACAAGAAAACTAAGGAACGGAAATCTGGAAGGCAAGGAGGGAAGCACTACAGATTCTTCCGGCAGCTAGAAGCAATATATGGAGAAGCAAGCAATCAAGCCAGAGTTTCAGATACCCATCTTGCTAGAAACAGCCTTCCTAATTATCAGATTCCACATAGTGTGATTAACCAAGAAAATCAAGAAGTTGATCTTCAAACCCCAAGGCTATCTGATCAGAGCCTTAGTTTCTCTAACTCATCTGAATTCGAGACTTCGTCCTCGGAACACAGGATGAATTATCAATCAATGGAGAAGCAGATAGGGTTGAATGAGATCAGGCCGGAACGTTACACAAGGAACAAGAAGAACTGGAAAGCAAAGATTGAGGATTTTGTTGACTCACAAATGAGGAAGATCATGGACACACAAGAGGTTTGGATGGATAGATTGTTGAAGACCATTGAGCATAGAGAGCAGGAGAGAGTGTTCAGAGAGGAAGAATGGAGGAAGCAAGAGGCAGCCCGGTTTGATCAGGAAGTACATCATATCTGGACTAAAGAGAGAGAGTGGGTTGAAGCTCGAGATGCAGCATTAATGGAAGCTTTAAAGAAATTTATAGGGAAAGGACTAGAAGTGTCCCAATCAGCTGAGCCAATGGCTGTAGAAACTCGAAGCCACACAGAAAATCTGGATGAAAATGGGAAGGAAATTACCTACATTAACAACAGCAGATGGACAGAATTGGAGGTATCAAGTTTAATAGAGCTGAGAACTAGCTTGGAACTGCGGTTCCAAGATGGTGGGCATTTGGACGAAAGTCTTTGGGAAGAGATAGCTGCAAAAATGGGTTCTTTGGGATATGACAGAAGTGCAGTCGAGTACAAAGAAAAATGGCAGCATATCAGCATTTATTACAACAAGGCAATAATGGAGTGTAACAAGAAGCGCAAGGAGGATTTAGATTTGAGAACCGGCAGTTATTTTCAGCAATTTGATTACTATCTTGGACAGGAAATTTCTAAACAAAGGCCACAGAGCATGGGGCTTCAGCTGATGAATGAGGGTAGTGATCTTCCACCTTCAAGTTCCAATGATAGGGACGAGGCCGACGCCCATCGACATGGCTTTCGCCATGAAGGAGAAAACTTGTGGGAGAAATATGGTGTAAGGTACTACAAGGGGAAGACCAGCAAGTTTAATTAGCTCAAACAAGAAAGGACTTCAGTTCTTCAAATCTCAAAATTACAAACCGAAGTAATTAACTTCTTCAGGAGTAAGGTAAGATCAATTTCTTTGGGTTGAAAGATTGGTTTGCTTTTCGGTGTAAAAGTTTTGTGAATTGGGATGTGAATATGCTGTTCATGATCGAGTGCTTCAATCTGGAAGCTCGGAGATTCTAAATGCCAAATATACGACATCTTGTGTTTTTTCATGTCAAGATATTTTCCGAGGGGATCGTGAGCTAATATGCTAGCTAATAGAAGTTTGGAAAGGGGCTTGTGCATGCAGTAGTACCGTTGTTGATCAATGATTCAATCGACACTAGTACTGTAGTTTTCAAAGTTTTGTTTTTTCCCCTTTATTTTTCTGTTTGTATTCCTCTGATTTTTCTTTTTACGAGAATTGGATTAATATTATCTGCTGCAGATGACCTTCCAGCTTGTTGAAATATGATGTGCTATGACAGCAGAATAATATTGGCCAGTTTGGTTATGATCATCATGATATATATTCTGAATAACTTTCTGGGTACTGCAGGTTTTCGTACAATGATTTTTCTGCGACATCATAAACCTTAATTAAAGCATTTCAAATAAACATCAATCGTTCGATCTCTTACTATCATGCAGTATGTAACTTGATCATGAGATGTCTGTCTAAACTTACAGTAAGTACTAGTACAGTTGAAGTCTTAGCCGAC
>QEOT01123548.1:10757-31378 GCA_003123785.1 Pterocarya stenoptera
AGTTTCAGATACCCATCTTGCTAGAAACAGCCTTCCTAATTATCAGATTCCACATAGTGTGATTAACCAAGAAAATCAAGAAGTTGATCTTCAAACCCCAAGGCTATCTGATCAGAGCCTTAGTTTCTCTAACTCATCTGAATTCGAGACTTCGTCCTCGGAACACAGGATGAATTATCAATCAATGGAGAAGCAGATAGGGATGAATGAGATCAGGCCGGAACGTTACACAAGGAATAAGAAGAACTGGAAAGCAAAGATTGAGGATTTTGTTGACTCACAAATGAGGAAGATCATGGACACACAAGAGGTTTGGATGGATAGATTGTTGAAGACCATTGAGCATAGAGAGCAGGAGAGAGTGTTCAGAGAGGAAGAATGGAGGAAGCAAGAGGCAGCCCGGTTTGATCAGGAAGTACATCATATCTGGACTAAAGAGAGAGAGTGGGTTGAAGCTCGAGATGCAGCATTAATGGAAGCTTTAAAGAAATTTATAGGGAAAGGACTAGAAGTGTCCCAATCAGCTGAGCCAATGGCTGTAGAAACTCGAAGCCACACAGAAAATCTGGATGAAAATGGGAAGGAAATTACCTACATTAACAACAGCAGATGGACAGAATTGGAGGTATCAAGTTTAATAGAGCTGAGAACTAGCTTGGAACTGCGGTTCCAAGATGGTGGGCATTTGGACGAAAGTCTTTGGGAAGAGATAGCTGCAAAAATGGGTTCTTTGGGATATGACAGAAGTGCAGTCGAGTTCAAAGAAAAATGGCAGCATATCAGCATTTATTATAACAAGGCAATAATGGAGTGTAACAAGAAGCGCAAGGAGGATTTAGATTTGAGAACCGGCAGTTATTTTCAGCAATTTGATTACTATCTTGGACAGGAAATTTCTAAACAAAGGCCAGAGAGCATGGGGCTTCAGCTGATGAATGAGGGTAGTGATCTTCCACCTTCAAGTTCCAATGATAGGGACGAGGCCGACGCCCATCGACATGGATTTCGCCATGAAGGAGAAAACTTGTGGGAGAAATATGGTGTAAGGTACTACAAGGGGAAGACCAGCAAGTTTAATTAGCTCAAACAAGAAAGGACTTCAGTTCTTCAAATCTCAAAATTACAAACCGAAGTAATTAACTTCTTCAGGAGTAAGGTAAGATCAATTTCTTTGGGTTGAAAGATTGGTTTGCTTTTCGGTGTAAAAGTTTTGTGAATTGGGATGTGAATATGCTGTTCATGATCGAGTGCTTCAATCTGGAAGCTCGGAGATTCTAAATGCCAAATATACGACATCTTGTGTTTTTTCATGTCAAGATATTTTCCGAGGGGATCGTGAGCTAATATGCTAGCTAATAGAAGTTTGGAAAGGGGCTTGTGCATGCAGTAGTACCGTTGTTGATCAATGATTCAATTGACACTAGTACTGTAGTTTTCAAAGTTTTGTTTTTTCCCCTTTATTTTTCTGTTTGTATTCCTCTGATTTTTCTTTTTACGAGAATTGGATTAATATTATCTGCTGCAGATGACCTTCCAGCTTGTTGAAATATGATGTGCTATGACAGCAGAATAATATTGGCCAATTTGGTTATGATCATCATGATATATATTCTGAATAACTTTCTGGGTACTGCAGGTTTTCGTACAATGATTTTTCTGCGACATCATAAACCTTAATTAAAGCATTTCAAATAAACATCAATCGTTCGATCTCTTACTATCATGCAGTATGTAACTTGATCATGAGATGTCTGTCTAAACTTACAGTAAGTACTAGTACAGTTGAAGTCTTAGCCGACTGGAAGAGTTTGTTTGTCTGAGCAAGAAACTAGCACTTGACGATCAGTACTGCTTATAAAAAATCAAAAAGGAAAGAATTAAGATAACGCCAGCTGATGCAGACTAGGCCGGAAACTTTGCAAAAACTAAGGATTTCTTGATCTTGATGATCTTCAGGCGACGACGTTGGTTGTTTTCTGTCCTTCTCAAATAATAAAAGGTATTTAGGATAAAACAAAGATTATAGAAAATTTTCGTACGCCCACTGTTAACACGATCATCCTTGGCATCGACGATCAGGATCAGGATCATATGCATGTTATAAACACCCTCCGGTCGACTTGATCAAGAGTCCTCCCGATCGGTCGGTCATCTTTTTTCCATTATTTTTTGATGATGTGTAAGGACTATACACTGACATGTTAACCTCAACACAGTTCTTACGTAAACCAACACTTTTCATGATGTCTCTAACAGTGTCTGTACGTACACCTCCGATAACGATAACGGTAATAACTCCTTTACGAGATTTCTAAAGAAGATCTTAATTGTGATATGGAGAGACTAGTACTTTCTACAAAAGCGTGGTACGGTACAACCGTTGTGGTTGACCCCTCGTCATGGTCAACGTAATACATGAATGCTGAATGCCGGCATGCTTTGAATGCTTGGGCTTCAGCCCAATAGGAATAGCTTAGGGCCTGTACGTGTGGCTAAAACTTTACTCAAACTTGACCCGAAATGAAAAATCAGCTGTCAAAACTTAACCCAACTGGCCCATGCGAATGGATTATTTTGAACCTCTTACTCATATTCAAAAGCCATATATTCTCTTGTTAGGCCTAGCCTTATAGTAACGTTAGATACAATATTAGAATGTGTAAGTTTATATTTTTTTTTAGAAAAACTAAGGTCTATTATTAAAAAAAAATAATTTTTTCATATAAATCTTTTATATTTATCCACTTTTTTCAAAAGAAATGCACGGACTTGCATGTCATAGAACTGCAAATATCATTTCTCGTAGGAGTATTGTTAATTATTGTTTTATGTCTGAGAATTAATCCCACCCTCTGTAATATTCTTCTTATAATAACATATATTAGTGTTCTTATAATAAGAAGAAGAAGAATCAACCTCAGTACCTTCCACTCACTCTGTTCTTACTAATCTTATGTACCACCATTAATCAACCCATTTCCTTCTAACAAACAGGGCTTCTTCTCAATCTTCCTTGACACTTTGCGTTAGAGATTGGGAGGCATTTGACCCCCCAAAAGGGGTTTTAGATCCCCGGGGAGTCTCTTCTCTTAATACCCATATTAATAATAAATCAGCAGCTGATTCAACTCCTTGACCTGCCCATGCATGCAAACGCCCTCTAAATCTCAATGTTTCACTTTACTGGAAAAGCTACACCTCTTTAAGAGACATCAATGGGGTAACTGCTTTTAGTCCCAGACATCCATTGGCCAATAACAAAAGGTGGTAATCGTAGTTCGATCCATAATTAAATGAATGAATGCAACTCATGTGGGAAGTAGGTAGCAGTTGCAGCAGCAATTTGTAGGTGTCTATCATTTTAATTAAGCATTCTAGAAGTGGGGATCTCTTCTCTTTGTTCTTTTCCCCTTCTTATTATTAATGATGACAAAGAGAACCGACTTCTTAGCCCCACCTTTCTGCAAATTATATCATTTGCATCTCTCTGCCCACTTGTGGGGAGGCTGGCATTTTGTTCATTATCTACTATTTATCTCTCCTCTGATTCGTGTAGAAATGATGATCAATTGAAATCCTTTCTAATTATTTCACCAAATTGAAGAAAAAATCTATTCATCATCAATTTCTTATCATTCCATGATGTGATATTAGATGATAGGTTCCCATGATGCCACATTATGGAATAATAAGAGGATGATAAGAATTGAGACGATGACTAGAAAGAAATAGACATTTTCAACATTGGTCATGCGGGATTCATATTATATGAAAATCTTATGCGATTAACATTAATGATGCATTTATCTCTCTTTAATATTAGATGATCATCATGAAGAGGAATCATAATCGAGTATGGTACATTTGAAAGTTAACATTAATCACTCTCTAATTAAAGAATCACTTTGCATGCATCTAAATTTTTACTTGTGCTTTGCTTCAACCACTCTCATTTAGTGATAGAATACAAAACATGTCATTCTGATCTCTTTGAACTGCATATTTTATCTGCTAATTCAAGTTCTATTTTTTCTAATTGGTTAGACATTAATGATTTAACATATATCAAATAAAGTTTATATGAATTTGAACAAACTGATCTTCATCATAATTTAATTAAATATTCCGCACGTTGAGTCTATAAATGTAAATTCACTCATTTACATTGCTTAATTTTTTAGAACAATTCTTGATAACGCAAAAGAGACAAAAGGATCCTTCCTTAAATACAGACCGACCATTTAATTTAGCAACCATTTTAATGCTCGGCGTATATGCTTGGGCTTCTGCTGAAAAAGTAATTCGGAATTTGATGGGCAATGCGTATTTTAAAGCTATTTAAACTGTCTAAGCAAGCTGCTAATTAAAGCTTTACAAGAATTGAAGTAGAAAAACGTCTAAGAAAAAGTCCAAGAGTTTGAGAAGTAAAGCAAAGAGCTCTTGTACCAAACCACCATGCACCACTCTGTAAACCCAGAAGCAACCTCTTTGGTGGGTTCTGTATTGGACCATCCAATTCAATCAAAAAATATAAAAGAAATTTAAGTGCATTAAGCATTTAATGTCATCTCTGTCTCTTCATATCAGCCTATTCATAATTTTAATCCAATAATAATTTAGAAAGGATATATTTTTTTTTTCTTGATAAGCCTAAGAAAGGATTTTGTTGTGCTATGTACGGCAATTATGATGAACAAGAGAAAACATACAGATTTAATATGATTCGGCAATGTGCATACATCCACAAGAGTGGTGATGTATTTAAGATGTATTTATACTAAACCCTAGCAGTACAAATGTGTTTAAGGTCGCTCCGCTCCGCTCAATCCGCTCTGCTTCACTCTTGGCATCAGCCTACTTTCTCTATATATGTATTTCACTCAATATGAGCCACATATTACAACAAATTTCAATTACAAATGGATTGGGTAGATCCTCTGAAGCATTAACTTTTGTACAAATGCCTATATATTTTAATAATGCACAGAAACTGTTTGTGGAAGTTAATACCGGTGATGCATAAAGATTTTTATTGTACTGCAAAATGAGTTCATGCTTCAAATGAAATGGTGATCGATCGAGGTGGTTGTCTATTTTTCGGTGAGGCTGAATTTATTTATTATTGAGTCTGACCTATGCCTATGTTGATCCATGGAAGTCGAGCCAAGTCAACACTTTTATGACTTAAATGTAGAGGTCTGATGATCGATTCAGGTGACATTATTGGCCTCGTTACTGTTTGTGCGAGAGACAGAGAAACAGAGAGACTGAGCTCTCAAATTTCTAATGCTGCTCCAGCCTCCAAGTGTTGATGGATAAAAATGCCATCAAAATAGAGGATCATAGGCTCAAGGACCATGGATTTACCACTGTTTGTTAGAGTTTTGATCCAACTTTAAACATTTTCGAGCAATGATAATTATCAAAACTGTTATATTTTATAGCAAATGAACACTTTCCATTTCTCCTTGTCTGTGACCAAATAGAAGATGATGATCTGCATTCAATTTTCTTGACTTTTTCCTCTTTGAGCTGTGAGCCAGCCACACCTCACTAATGTACGTGTTTCTTCCACTATTGTCTCCATTTCTATATTACTCGGACGTTCATTTTCAAGGTCATTTCAACAAGTAATTGCGCATGCAATAAATGATGTGAATCATTTCTGTTATCCTCGATACTCCATCGATCCAACAACATAGCCTCTTCCGCCCATGGGTTCCTTTTTGCCTAATACAGTTTCCTAAGCTCTAGCATTTAACAATTTGTACCCACCAACGCTGTTTTGATAGCAAAGTACCTTCAAGACAGCTTTTATTAAAGCCACCTGCAATTTCATGCTCACCCATTTTTATACCATCATCCAATCTTACCCCTGTACTTCATTTTCTTCCTCGCTTCCTTCCCCTGCAGCTTTTCAATGGCTTCCTTGCCATTATCTTCTGCTTCACTCTTTTCAAACTACCATCTCTTTTTCACAGTCATAGCTTTCCTTCTTTCGGGCTTGATTTTCTTCCTCACCCAGAAAACCAAGTCAAAGTCGCTCAACCTTCCTCCAGGGCCACCCGGATGGCCTGTCGTCGGGAACCTTTTCCAAGTAGCACGATCGGGAAAACCTTTCTTTCAATACGTAGAAGACCTTCGGCAGAAGTACGGTTCAATCTTCACCTTAAAGATGGGGACCAGAACAATGATCATCCTGAGCGATGCGAAACTTGTCCGCGAAGCACTCATCGAGAAGGGTACTCTCTTTGCTACTCGGCCTCGTGAGAATCCTACCCGAAGCATCTTTAGCAGCAACAAATTCACCGTGAACGCCGCCATTTATGGCCCTGTGTGGCGGTCTCTGAGACGGAACATGGTGCAAAACATGCTTAGCTCGAGCAGGATCAAGGAATTCTTCAGCGTGAGGGAAACAGCAATGGACAAACTCATCCATAGGCTTCAAACCGAGGCCAAGGTAAATGACGGGGCCGTTTGGGTCTTAAAAAACGCTCGATTCGCAATGTTCTGCATTCTTTTGGCCATGTGTTTTGGCCTGGAAATGGACGAAGAGACAGTTGAGAAAATGGATCAGGTAATGAAAACTGTTCTGATCACTCTCGACCCGAGAATCGATGACTATCTTCCAATCATCAGCCCACTTTTCTCAAAGCAAAGGAAGAGAGCTCTCGAGGTTCGGAAAGAGCAAATTGAATCTATGGTCCCTTTAATCGAGAGGCGCAAGAGGGCACTCCGAAACCCAGGATCCGATAAAACTGCAACATCGTTTTCATACCTCGACACCCTCTTCGACCTAAAGGTGGAAGGACGCAAATCATCACCGACAGATGCCGAATTAGTCACACTTTGCTCAGAGTTCCTCAATGGTGGGACCGACACGACAGCAACCGCCATCGAATGGGGTATTGCGCAACTCATCGCGAACCCAGAAGTTCAGGGAAAGCTCTACGAGGAGCTTAAAAGTACGGTCGGTGATCGAAAAGTAGACGAGAAGGACGTAGAGAACATGCCATATCTACAAGCAGTAGTAAAAGAACTGCTACGCAAACACCCACCGACGTATTTTTCACTGACACATGCTGTGACAGAGCCAACAACTTTGGCAGGGTACGACATACCCACAGATGCAAATGTGGAGATTTATCTGCCAGGCATTAGTGAAGATCCGAAACTGTGGAATAACCCCGAAAAGTTCGACCCCGACCGGTTCATCTCGGGCAGAGAGGTGGCAGACATAACTGGGGTAACTGGGGTTAAAATGATGCCATTTGGGGTTGGGAGGAGGATATGCCCTGGTTTGAGCATAGCCACAGTGCATGTTCATCTCATGCTTGCCAGAATGGTGCAGGAATTCGAGTGGAGCGCTTATCCGCCAGAAAGCAAATTGGATTTTGCAGGGAAGTTGGAGTTCACTGTGGTGATGAGGAATACTCTTAGAGCGCTAATCAAGCCAAGGGTTTAAGCTATAAATCAGAGCTTAATGATACCTACAATCTCTATATATATGTGCATGATATTTCATGGTATGCATATCTTTGTTTACTATTGATGTGTTTTCCTTTTGTTTTCTGGTTTAGTACTTCTTCTGCAATTTGGGTCGTGAGGATTGAAAGTTGATCTGGTCTTGTTCTGTTACTTGGTCATCTTATCAATCCTGGGTTTTTGCTTTGAGATTCTGAAAATGTTTTAAGAATGAAAAAAATGTTATATTTGAATTTATTGTTTTAAAACTAAAAGCTGCTCTAGTAATGAATAAATGGTACGGACGAGATTTCTTCTGCCATGAGTGGAGTAAAAAGAAAATGTTGCAGAGAAGATAGCTACGAACTTTACCAGAACATGATTTCTACATCATAACTTTTGAGTGATGATTGAAGTCGTGAAGAAATAAAACAAGTCATATCTTTGAGCCCTTTTCCGTCTACCGTTACCGTTGCCATAGATTACCCGAGGGTGGCCGCCGGCCAAGTAGATGACGCCCATTAAATATGGAAAAAACTACTTTG
Source organism: Pterocarya stenoptera (assembly GCA_003123785.1). Classification (NCBI taxonomy): domain Eukaryota; kingdom Viridiplantae; phylum Streptophyta; class Magnoliopsida; order Fagales; family Juglandaceae; genus Pterocarya; species Pterocarya stenoptera. The sequence continues at coordinate 18,767 of QEOT01123548.1, forward strand.
CCTCCACTCGCTCCATTTGACAGCTTGATCAAAAAATTTTTTTTTTTACTTAATAATTAAGAAAGTGATTTTAAGTGTATTAGAATTTTTTTAAATTTTTTTAAAGTATTTAAATATATTAAAAAAATATGAAAAGAAAGATAAAAAAAAAAAAAAAAACCCCAAAATGCAAAAGCAGTAAACTTGAACAGACTATGACAGAATAGCCCCAACTCATTAAATATTTGCAAAGTACTAAGTACTTTATTTTTTCCTTTTTATTAACACCAACTTTCCTTATATATGCTCATAGCATTGGCATTATTTTCATCTCATTTCTAAAATTTAGCTAAAACTTCATGCTTTATAAAATTAAAATCATTCAAGATATAACCTAACATTAGATTAATTAAAATAATAAAATAATATTATTTTTTAATAATAAAATTTTAAAATTTTTTTCCTATTTTACAACTACACTAATCATATGTTACTTAATAATTTAATTTTTACTTAAATTACTTATTTCTCAGCTATAATTTTTCCTCACCCTATTATTTTTCATCTACAAAAAATGTGCAACAACCTTACCTCCTGCTTGTATATATATTAGTTTGCACAAAACTAATATACAAAAAATGTATATGTATATTGAAAAAATTTATATGAAAAATGTGCAGGAGGTTAGGCTTGTATATTGCACAAATATGTACATGTTCCTCGGCCTGCACATGTACAAGAATCTTACCTTCTGCTTGTATATTAATTTTAATAGTTTCTTGCTTGTGCAATATATTAGTTTTTCATATCCAAAAAATAAAATAATTCTGTTGGTGTATATTTTCAGAATAAAATAGTTCTTTTAAAGATGAACAGTGTATCTCTAATTTTGGAGGAAACTTTGATGGTATTGTAGCTTATATGTAGAGCTTCTTCATTTTGACTACTCAAATACAGCAATTTTATTGATATTTAGTCAAACTTTGGTGATGCACTGCCAGTGCTCTTATAATTTACAAGGACGAGTCTAGCTTTAAAATAGTGAGTTGAGATGAAAGTTAAAAATTGAATAAATTATTGTTAGAATATCATTTTTTAATATTATTATTGTTTTAAAATTTGAAAAAGTTAAATTATTTATTATATTTTGTGTAAAAATTTGATAAAGTTGTAATGATAAAATTAAATGAGTTGAATGAATTTTTGTATCCAAGTTGGGCCTAAAAGTCAGACTCAATTTTAAGACCTCATCAGAATTGATAAAGAGAATCGACAGAAAAAATAGACAGAGAATTAGCGCCAAAATTAGTAAATTTTAGTAACAACTAAACATGCATCCTCATTGGTCTGATATTTCTTAAAACCAAACCGATGGTGTACAACAATTATAGAATTTGATGACTTTAAGATTAATGCTGATTGTTAATTTTGATTATTTAGGATGCAATTTTCCTAAATAATCAGGAAATTGTGATATTCATATCAATGGAGCTAGGCATTTATTGTAGTATCAATAAAGTTAAAGATGAAAGCTGCAAGCTAGTGGTGTTCGGTGATATGATGTTTCGCTGTCAAAAGACTAGACTAGGGCGGACCAGCGCTGCATGTGAACCATTGGCTTTATGAGGACTCAAACTTCGTTAGCATTAATGTGATTATATATGCTGTCTTTGTAGGTGCATCCATGTCCATTCTACCACTGTCTTTGTCTCACTCTTTTGCACCACTTGTAATAAGAGTATTTCTTTATAGTTTTGCAGTTGATGCAACAGCATTTTATTTTGTTTCAAAACTTTTTGTGCAATTTATTGCTAAGATTAGATCTGCTACCACCTAAAATCAAAACCCTCGAAATGGTTGGGTGTCACTTGTCAAAGACAGCGGTTTTTGAGAGCATTGCAGTTAATGTAGGCATCCATCGTGTTGCTGTTTGTTTGTCTTTTTTAGATAAGTGTTATATTTATTTATAATTTTATTTATAAGATTCTTTTTATTAGTTTTTTTTTTAAATTTTAAATTTTGAATTTTAAATTTAATAATTTTCAGCATATCAATAACTTACATATAGATAAATAAGTTTTTCTTAAAAACATTTAGCATTTTTCTTTTTTTTAACTGGAAAAAAAAAACCTTGGGAATTTTAATTTCTGAACCTTGTCTGGCCACCAAGGGTAAGCAAACCTGGCTCAATCCTTTCTCTATTTGGTATCAACATTTGGCATGTATGAATGAACATATATTGACCTTTCTTCAAGTAATCTTTAGATCTCGTTCGGTTATATAGTTCAGATGAGATGTTTTATTGAAAGATAAATAAAATATTATTATAATATTATTTTTATTTTAAAATTTAAAACATTGAATTGTTTATTATATTTTGTGTAGGAGTTTGAAAAAGTTGTGATAATTAATCATATGAGATGAGATAATTTAATTTAGTGTAACCAAACTAGCCTTAATGATCTGCTTTCACAGAGAGAGAGAGAGAGAGAGATAGATGACTGTGCAATCCCCAGCAACCTTGAACTAAATTCTAGTTATACAAATGAACTTACAAAACTGCCAATAACAAATTATTATTTTTGCGATATATACAGTAAGCCACAAGAGAAGAAAGAGAAAATTATCGACTTCCTAGATTACAGTCACAACGGATTCAGTTCAAAGTCCTCAGACATACCAATCTGATTCTCTGACTAAGAAGTCATGGTGAATGCAGCTTAGGTTCCCAGATATCGACGAATTTAGGGGTTTGATGGGCTTTCTACAAGCTTGGTTCCCGAGTATTTCATTGTCTCATTACCCTCACTCAAACGGAAGACACTCACCCCAGCTTCTGATCTATCAACCTCGGGTGCAAAATGATCCTCTTGAATGGGGTTCATCCCACGGTTGCCATGGGTTCTCACTGGAAACCTGGTACTAGTCTCTATACAGTTATGAGAATCAGTGTCAAAGGACTCCACATTGTAGTGAGATCGAAAAGCCGAACTGAACATGGGTCGCACTGCGTGCTTGCAGTCGGGATGTTCACGCAACGTTATCCGGCAAACAGGACAGGTTGTATGTTGCTGCAGCCATTTGTCTATACAGGTCACATGGAAGGAGTGCCCACAGTAGGGGAGGATGCGCAACATATCTTCACCAAGGAATTCTGCAAGGCAAATTGGGCATCTGCCACATGTAATATATAACATTAGTAGGATATATTAGCAGGGAATGCGAGAAAAAATAAATATGAATTGACTGTATTGACAGGAAAACAAACAAGAGGAACAGAGAAAATGCTTAAGAAAAGTTCAAAAAATAATTGATATTGGTAACAAAAATGTCATGAAGTAAAACGCTATTGTAGCCAAAAGATGGAAGGAAATATAGATATGTATAACTTCAAAAGTCTATGAGACGTTCTATAATCAGTTGATGAATTCACAAAGAGATGGACCTTCAGACCAAGCATAGATTTTGAGGTTGGGTTGACCAGAGGATAAAAAAGATAAAGAAGGTCTCCAAAGAAAGCCGTACTCCTAATAGCCAATCTCATCTGGTATTATTCTTAAGCTCCCCCATTAAATGTAAACAGTCTATTCATTATGAATGCTTAAGCTCAAGCAGCCCAGTTTTAACATTGACGCTTTCAGAGTGTGTTGGATACTGACAAATCACATCCTCTGCAGGTCCAGCTTCATTGAAACTCGAAGCAAAATTTACCCTTGCATATGCCAGCGAATATTTGATTACCAATGGCTACCAACTTAATGCTAGCAATGGAGTATACATTAACCATCCACAGTCCACTTTCAACAGGTCTGGTAGACAGTTTTCTGTCAATTTTATTACACAAAAAGCTAGGAGAGGAAGAGTTGAGGTAATGAGCTACAAGGTTAAATAATCTATAGTGACAGCCAAGACACCAACATACAATGATATAGCTGTCCTATAGATCCCAATAATAGTTATTATAAAAATGAATAAACATTCGCCATATAATACCACCTAAATCTTCTATTTATGAGCAAAAGGAAATATGACTTTTTCCACACGCTAAAATCTCATCCAGAACTTAATTATCTAAACTTATCATCCATTCAACAAGACATCATGGAATATCCAACAGGACCTCAGCTCCGAAGTGAGAAATTTATAATCCAAATGAAATAGAAAGTTTTCTGCATACAAAATAAAGCTTCTACAAAGGTTGATCTACAACATACAGAAACTCCAGGAAACCAACAAATTGTTATAAGAATAGAACTACTCATCTGAATCACCAAGTCTTGCAAAAGGTGTTGATTTGCAGACCAAGGAAAAGTCCTTATGAGAGACTAATGAGAGAGAGAGAGAACATGAAAGGGAGGTCAGTTATGAGAGACTAATTATTATTTATGCAGTTAAATCCAGGTCCATGCATTGGTGTGCTCATATTCCAGCTTTAAGTAGAAATAAATTGTTATATTACATTGCAGTTTATCACAACATCTGTTTATTTTCATCAATTTAGTATAATCTTCTAAATCATATCTTTTATTGATTGCTCTGTCCCATATCTCTGGGAGTTCAATTCACCTTCCATCTCCTTGAATTATCAAACTGATGAAAGAATACACATTTGAAGCCACCTGACTTGAAAATTTTGCCAAAGTGTTTTCCAATATCCACCAAATAGATACGCATTGTATTGATATTTGCAACGAATCAGTGAAAATTGATTCAGACAATTATGCCCGCAGAAATTTACTCAAACTCATGGCTCTCTGTAATGCTTCATCAATGTGTACTGCTATAGCCACAAGGAGATTATACAAAAGTAATCTCACAAACTGATGTGGTTTTATGTAATCTGTTAGATCTACTTTACAATAAAAGTAACTTCACAATGTGATGAAGCACATCATGCCACATCAGATTTTTTTGTAATCCATTTGTGGCTAGTGTATTTTCCATAGCAAAAATATGACAGACCCAGAAAATCTAGGCACATAACAATCATATTGAGTAGAGAATATCACCCATCTAAACAACTAAACAAGGATTTGAGAGAAACACATAAAAACCAGTACAGTGAGGAATTCACCAAAGAGAGAGAGCATACTGAGCATCTTCTGCAGTCAAGAAAGAATCATCGGTATACTTCTTTATCGGAAACTTCGCGACAACTACGGGTTCAAGACCATTTGAGGCCCGATCAAGCTGTACCATAGAAAAGTTAACAATGGTAAGTGCAAGGCCAAAGCATAGCATTATATTTAACAGACTGTGCACTGCTATAGATGAAATAACTCATAAAAGACACGAGCTCGCAATGGACTATCTTGCTTACAGAAACTCTATAATCCAAAACACAGTAATTTTCAACTTTCCTGTAGGACTAAAGTGGGTCAATCGAGATTTTCAAGTAAAATACAACCAAATATGAGACCTGTAAACGCAAGAAGTGTCAAAACAATAAGAGATCAAATGTTATAATTTTGAACACAAAAGCCCACAAAAGTCTAAAGAAAACTAGAACCAAAACCCTGGTAGTTCCAGTGAAACCACTGAAGCAAACATGAAATTCATTTTGAAGAGTAAATGTAAAATAAATTCTCCATTTTTATTGCAATAATTGATTTGGAATCCTAAAAGATTTCCAATTACTTGTGCAACCCAAGACTGCCTAAATTTTTAGGACACCAAATTTTTATATACATATAAACAACAAGACAAAAAAAAGGGGCATACAATACTGGGATCGGATTGAGAAATGGCTTACAACACTGGAAGCGATAGGAAACGAAAAGGAGCGCCTGGAAGTATTCAACTGAAATCGAGCGCAAACAAGGCGCGTGCACACGAACACGATGAACATAGTGCTCACCGCAAACCCTATCACCGTCATCACCAAATTTATCCCCGACGACATCATACTTTCCCAAACGAAAAAGTAAAATCTATCCTTCAAGACTAATATTTAGAATTACAGAGTTATCAATATCTCGATTCTGTTCCCCATAGAGACATGGAATCCCAGCCTTTAAAAGACAAAACAGAGTACAGAATTCACACTCTGAGGATGGAGCTTTTGTCACGTAGAAACCCAGATCAGAATTCAAAACACCATCTCTCTGACCAACTAAATTCAAAACACCATCTCTCTGACCAACTAAGATCAATCAGAGCTATCATTGTTCCAGTCTTCTTTAGAAGTTGGTTTTGAGAAGAAAAGTGAAAGGAGGTAACTGTTTCATTGTGGAGGAGAGTGTAGAGAGCAGTGGAGAATATGGGAGCTTTGGTGAACTGGGCAGAGCCAACAAGTACCAAAGCCCAAATGGAAGAACTGTGTGGGAGAAAGAGACGGGGAGAGAGAGAGAGAGAGAGTTCAACTTCAATCAGATCCAAATCCACAGTTCATGGAAAAAGAAAACCATTAATTTTAAATTGAAGAAAATTAATTGAATTCTTATATTTTCAACATTTCTTTATTTATTTTCTCAATAATTTTTTTTCCATGAAACTTGTTAGCAAATGCGGATACTAGAAATACAAGAAAGCCTTTGGATTAGCCTTTAAAATTCACCAAACATGAATATATAGAGTATATAAGAGCATAGTTTAAAAGCTTGAGGATACATATCTTCCACGCTATTGACATAATAAAAATAAATTTTAAAGATAAATTTTCAAATTTTATTTTTTCAATCTAGCTTACATATTAGCATTCCTTCTATAAAAATATCTTGTGCATTCTTATAGAAAAATTCTTTTCATCAGTTGATATTCACCACTCTACATCCTATGAAAAACAACTCCACAAATGAAAAATACTCTAACATTCTGTGAAAAAACTATAAGTGTGAAATATGAGAGTAAATAGTGATTGATGCATAGAATTCTTCATTCTTATATTTTTGTCCTTTTTTTACCAATTTTTACAATACATTTTCCATCGTTTTTATTTCTTATTGATACTCGAATTTTAGAAAAAAGTTTAGACTCGCAAGAAAAACTCGCCGACCAAGCATATACTACAAATTTTCGCTTGCCTAAAGAATAATTAAAAAGAAAACTAAGACAAGTTTAAAATTTGAATTATTCCATTTCTTCCATTAATGCATGTACAAGCTGAAAATTCCCACTTGCCTTAGAAATTATACTAAAAGAGAGAGAAAAAAAAAAAAGGATTTTTCTTCTTAAAAGTCAGAGCATATATACATCATTCACATCATGATGATTGACAAGTCTAAAGATCTATCCTTTATTTTTAGGAAGATCTAAAATTTTAATTTCGGAAATCTAATATATTAGTACCAAATAAGATCTTTTCAAACAAGTAGTTTACTGCATCGCATACAAAGATTATTGCAAAGGACGTCGTTACCCAGCACCAAGTCATCATGCTTATTATTATTATCATCATAAGATTTTAAGTAGCATATAATAGGCAGAGATCAATACCAAAATAAATTAATGAAATGGAGCATAAGATCAGTACTCGATCGATGTCTCAAGGAAAAAACAAAAAACAAAAGAACAAAACAAAAGGGAGGAATTTGCATGGTGATCCAGTGCATAATTACCAATTAAAGGAGACTTCCTTTTCAACTTGTTTACAGAATCTATAAATATATATATATATATAATAATTACCAATAAGCTGAATGAATATTGATGATCATGATCATTCATACCTGCATAATTAATTTCCCTTTTAAGCTGCCTAGCTAAATCTATCAAAATTTTGGTAAGGCTGCAAATGGAGCTAATTGAGATGCTATATATATACTTTCTCGACGTTGTTACTAATTGTTACCATCTTTACCGGCAAGTTTTTCTATGAGGGGAAAGGGAAGACCTAACTAGGTTGCCGGGAAAGTCCATGTCATTCCCCAACAAAGAGGAATGGCCATGCATAAAGGTGAAAACAACGGATCATATGGTACGACTTCTAGTGTTCTTTGCTGCTTTACGGTTTGATTGATATTGATATCAAAATGGTACTACGTACGGACTCTGGCGGCCTCGATCAGTTTTAATCCTTTAAACGACAACAAAGTTAAAAAATTGCGAGTTCATTTGTGGAAAAAGAAAAACTTAAAAGATGAATATATTATATAGTGATCCAATGCATGCATGCATGCGTTCTTCATTAATTTCAATCGTCATTTTGATAGCAGCTCCGGCCACTCGATCAGGCAAAAGTACCCTAGCTAGGCCGGCGGTAGCCACTTTCAACTTTCAAGAGGGATTAGTTGGATTTGGGAGGAATATTGGCATAGACATCCTTATCTAGCTAGAGTCAAAAGTACAAAGGTCGAAGTACATACATATTCTTCTTCTTGCAATATTCGTTGCTTTTTAAAAGAAAAATTAAAGTTTCTACTTTGGAGGAAAAGGTCGTTGTCTCATACATATACATATATATATATATATATATATATTGGCCATAGATATTTTACTTGAGAAAAGATTTGTTTAAATTTTAAATAGATAAATTTTACGTAATTAGTCAGTTTTTGTAAAAAAAATTGACTGATATAAAAAAAATATATTATTTTTTATTAATAAAATTTACTTTTTTATAAAGAATTTGCGTGTGTGACACTTGTCTATTTAAGAGTTTATCTCGCATTAGTCGACATATTACCCCCACCAAGAATTGTCAGGAAAATATCTTAAGGTAATGGCAAAGCACATCATGATCCAACTCATGATAATCTACGTATATACAGTATGTGCATTTTATATGGCGGAGCTAAAAATGTACACAGGAAAGATATAAATCTTCCAGTTAAGAGCACATGCATGAATCTATTCATGATGTGACATCGAAGAAAAACAAAATTTATTAGAAACAGTTTTTTTAAATTTTAATTTTAGCCATACAGATTCTGAAAATATAGATAGATATATCAACATTAAAAAAAAAAAAAAAAGGTTTCACCAACCCCAAAAAATAAAAGTTTCACCAGCAATAATCGGTCAAAAGATTCTGATATATATTAAGGAATTAATTAACTTCTCATAATTATTAGCCTAATTTTGAATCCTAATTTGTATTCATTTGATAAATGCAACAAGAATTTGAAATTTAAAATGGGGTATATAAGTTTTGTGCAAGTTGGGCATGGCCCAATTTAATTAAACAGCTTTCGATGAGCCATGCAGGCATGTGGGTCTCTTGTACATGAAAATTCTATATTTGACTTGAAATAATGGATGGGAGATTATTGACTTAGAACTTTGAAGATAAAACCCACTACTGTTTATAGAAAGTGAAATATTCTGTAGAAAAAGTAATCACAATTTATTTCCCTCCAGCCTGAAACGACGTGGTACTGGCAGTACTTCATTTCATTGATAATAACATCACATCAATATTGGACAAGAATTTATACCAACGATCGAGCACATGACTCGTGTACAAGATCTAAATGAAAACCAAAGCAAGGAAACAAAATCCTTAGAAAACAACAGTACAAATGAAGCAGACAGCCATGAATGATTTGTTCGATCTCAGCGTCTTTGAAATAAAAATGATAATTACAGTAAATTAATATAAAATTAATATAAAAAAAAATTAATTTTTTTAATAATAAATTTTACTTTTTTTCAAAATAACTGCAACACTTACTCACTCCGTAACATTATTCATATACGAAACTGTAAATAATAAAAATGCTATCCTCGAACCAATATATTTTTTCTAATTAAAAATTCGAACAGAAATCACTTTCCAAAAATATATAGCTTGCCTATTTGGAACTGCTTCCCTTACCATCCTGACCACCTTTCCCACCACCTTGTTTAGTATCTATATCTGATGATCCGCCCACATCAATAATCCTTACCTTGAACCTTTCGAGCTTCAAATCATCCCCGGATATCTCACGCGGCGAACCAACGCTCATACTCCTCTGCAGTATTGGTTGAGCTTTGATCATTCGACCTGATTTACCTTGGGATACCTTTGCACCATCCTTCTTAAACATCTCATCAAACTTCTCGTGAAGATCAGGAAAACTTGTCTTGAACACTTCCTGTCTTCGAACGTAGAGTTGCCTGAAAAACTCTAGCAAGGTCAGTAACCGTGGATCGACTGCTTTTTCTGATGCCATCTGATGAATTCTATGACAATTGTCACGCATCTCGCCAGCATTATTGATTTCTCCAAGCAGATCACCACCACTTTTCAGTCGCGATGTATCAGAATCAGCGCTGCCTGGAATTAAAGACGTACTTCTTCTGGCCGTGCTATGCTCATGATCCGATATTGGATCCCCGTAATATTGGTGTTTCTCCGGTGCATGACCAGCTTCGGCAGGATGCAGCACGTTAATCTCGCGATCAACTAATTTGGATACTTCGGTAGAACTACTCTTGTTTTGAAGGTTACCCATATGGAGAAGATGTTCTTGCTTTTTTTTTTTTTGAAATCATCAGATGTTCTTGTTTTTGAGGATTAGATGGTTGATCAGAAAATTTAAAATAATATATATATATATGCGTGACAACAATTCTTATATATAAATTAATTGATTCTTATATATCTATATATAGTCTATATACATAATACAGATCATCCAGGTGGGTCGTACGTATATGTATGAATTAATAAAAACATATTGGAAGGAAAATAAAGCATGGTTGAATATATATAATAGTAAATATATGAAAATGCCAACCATATATGACTTGGCCAGTCCAATTGAGCTACCTAGCCATATCATGACTTGGCCAAGTGTCACCGACTGTACTTATTTGTTTGGATTATATATTCTCTCAATAATGACAGCAAATTAATTTATAATGTTAATCTATATATGTATTATAATATATAGCCCAGTCATAGCATATGAGCTAATTAATTAGAGATTAAATTATAATTTTGATCATCAACTTCATAATCTCGTGGTCTTAATTAATGTGGCTGTCAACTTTTATTTTTCTTAACCTAATACCAAAAGTTTATCTCTACGTGTCTCTTCGAAAAAAAAACTTCTAGAACTGATTTTCACCATAAGCTTCCCCCCTCCCTCTCGTTCCCTCAATTTTTTAAATTTATTTTTCTTTCTTTGGGGTCGAAAAAGTCAAATATATAGTTTTCCGGTAACTCTCGTGAGACACGTGCAAAGCAAGAAGACTCTTAGACCACAAATCGTTTGGAAGATAGTAGCGGTTTTGCAGAAATCACCGCGCGTGGTCCTCACGCATCGCTCACAACTGCACTTGGTCCTCATAGAGCACTCCTTTTGGCAGCTCTTCTAACCACATGCGCCAGATCAATGGAATCACCACTACCATATCTTTCAATTCTAACTTTTGTGACTGAAAAGAGATAAACTTTTTACCTTCATGTGCTGTTAAAGTCTACTGGAATTGGTCCAAATTGTAATCTATCATTTTTCGTTCTTGTTTTCCTTATAAAAGAATTCGTCTCTTGGACGATTGTGTCCGTATAAGAGGTTGAGTCTTTGTTTAGATAATGTGTTGCTTCTTAGACGTTTACCTATAAAGAGTATCAGCAGTAGTGAAGTCCAGATCAGTCCAGTAGTATACTGGTGGAGCTCCAAATGGTTGATATGGAGATATCCACGCATTATCTAGTTATAGATGTAAGTTTCTTGTTATGAATGAATGAATCATGATGACATTTTCCTTCAAAAAAAGAAAACAGAAAAAAAGAAGAAGTTAATGTGTCTATGATCTTATGATTTATCACCAGTAATATAGTACTATCGTTGCTGCAGCCATGACTGATAGAGATCATCAAGTTGATCATGCATATCGATTCTTGAAGATTTGGGTCGATCGTCTGTATGTTTGACTTTCTTCAGACGGTACTACCTCAGATGCTTGGCAAATTATTAGCGTATTTCGCGGCCACGTCTTGTTCTTAATTTATAAATAATAATGATTAAAAAAAATTAATGACGGATCATGTACGTACATATATACGATTAAGCAATTAGTATATGGTCAGGATCATTACATAATCATTAATTTTAATAGAATATTTTTTTTTTAAAAAGCGTCATTTTTAATATATTGATCTTCATAATTTGGTTGGTATGGGGGTTGCTGCTTGAACCTGAATGTTAACATGGCCTCATTATAAGTTCATTTCATGGAGGATAATCCATTGCAAGTGCCTTTTTTTTTTTCTTTTTCTTTTTAATACAAAAGTTAGAATAATATATATATTTATATATATATATTTTTGAGAAATATCCCAAGTTTTGATAATGAGAAACCTTACTTTTCTTCTCTTTGGGTTATAATTCATTGTTAATATAGCTGTAGGGATCTCTAGTTTTGTTTTCTTTGGAATTTAAGATTTGGCAGAGTATTATACTACCACATATAATGCACAACTTGTTTGACTATTTTTTAATGTTGTCTGAATGAATATCACTACTGAATGGCTTTTGCAACTCACTTTAAGTTCAGTGCTGAGCAGATACAGATATTGCCTCATTAGCAACTTGGTTCACTTCATTGGACACATACTTTAAATATTCTGTTTCTGGTTACATATTAATTTCCATAGTTGAATAACACAATATATGCCAGGTTTATTGAAGACCAAGACCTCAGAAGCTGATGCTGCCTGCTGGTAAACAAAATGCGCAGCTTGAGGTATTTGTTGCCCTTTTT
>QEOT01123548.1:32203-57399 GCA_003123785.1 Pterocarya stenoptera
CTCTCTCTCTCTCTCTCTCTCTCGCCCTCGTCAAATCCGTAGCCATTGAAGCGCCGTGAAGCCCTCGTCAATGTTGATTTGGACTGTGTGCCGAACCAAACCACCATCGTCTCTTCTCTCTCTCGCTGTCGTCAAATCTGCAGGTAGGAAATGCTTTATATTTCATATTATTGGAAATGCAAAAACAGAGTAAAACGAATTGCAAAAATACCATGAAGGTTGACGGTGGTGCCGCGTCGAACTACGTGGTGGTTGCGGGTGCCGATGGAATGGTTGTGGGTGGCGTTGGGCTGCCTGCCGTGGGCATCGAAATGGTTGTGGGTGGCGTTGAAATGACTGGTTGGCGTCGGGCTACCTGCCGTTGGAGTCGGAATGGCTGTGGGTGGTTGCTGCCGGCGTTGAAATGGTTGTTGGTGGTTGTGGCGTGGGCGGCTGGACGTGTAGAAGGAGAGCGGCAAATGCAATTGCTGTGCAACGGATATACATTTGAGGTAGGTTATGGGAGGCTATTCTGATGTAGTGGGACGCATTGTGATATGGTGTATGTCGTGACATGTTAGAATATAATTGGTTGCTGATCTCATGCATAAAATGGACAATACCGTTCCAAAGCGTTTTTCTTTCATTTTTTACAAAATGCAAGCATATGACACCTACTCTGCAATTGATGGGTGTAGTACATTGTAGTTAGAAGTCAATTTGTTTCAATTTTGCGCTTGTGCAATTGCTTTTTTGAGCAATAGTGTATAATTTGGATGTGTATTATATATTTTTTATGTATTATGTTTTTGTGCATTTTTTTATATCTTGTGAAAAACTTTTTTTGGTGAGTAAAATTCGCAAAAATATTTTTTCATCGAGTAAACTTATTTGCACCGATCACCGCAAAAGCTCTCTTTCGATGATTTTACCTCGTCGGTAATTAACTATTTGCACAATAAACTATTTCCAACGATTTATATTTTGCTAGATTTGTACAATTGTGGCAAACTTGATAGCATTTGCGACGACACAACGCCACTGCAAAAGAGTATTTGAAACAATTTTTGATGGAATCTGAAAGGACAATTGCAGCAATTTTAACCACTATTTGCGACAGACTAAAATCGCCCGGAATAGAAAACTTTTTTCGACGATTTTTGCCTATTGCTGGGTTAACTCAAAAGTAAAGAATTAATTTTGTTGAAAATGCAGCAAACTAAAAATTGCTGAAAATGTACAAATGCAACGATTATATGGGATTTTTGAGACGATTTTGAGTGCTGGAAAAGCTATGATTTCTTGCAGTGTCATTCATTGCTCTATCTCTCCTTCGTTTCTATGTTAGTGATAACCGGCCAACATCTGAACCCTAGAGTTCAATTCATGGCGTACTACATATATAGTACGCGCCAAAGTAACTTGCCATTTAAGAATTAATGTAATTACTAGCTATATATAAGTTATTTCATTTTCTCTAAATTCAGAAAACATTAGAAAGCCAGATCAAGTTACAAAAATAAAACTATATACATGAATTGAGAAACAAGAAATATATAATATTTCAGGAAATTTTAAAAACTATTTATTATGATATAATGCAAAAAATTAATATGTACAAATTAAACTGCAGAACTTCTGGAAATGTGGTGAAAAACATATAAAAGGAGCAAAGCCAGAAATATGTTTCTTGCCATGCAGCTGCTTGTTGATCCCCTGTACACATATCCTATGAGCTTCTTATTTGATAATGGTTTCGGTAATTATTTTTGTCTAAGCAAGTTCTATTCATTAACCAAAGCAACAAAGTCTTGTTAGTTATACAAGATTGGTGGCAGGGTCTTCCTAACTGTGGAAAGTTAATGCCCATTGAGGAATGCTAATAAGGGGTATGTTGCCATATAGAAGCTTGGAAGCTGCCCATTGCGTAATATTGTGCGCACATCGATTTTGAAATCAATGTATTTTCTTCATTTGTCATTCTTCAAAGTTGCTTAGCAGATACTTGATGTGGCTAATAATGGAATGCATTGTCCAGTCTGTTGGCTGCTTTGCTTTGGTAATTGCCTGCACAACTTGCTTTGAGTCTCCTTGAATGTAGATCTTGTTCAGGCCTCTGTTTTGGGCTTCTTGGATTGCAAGTAACGCTGTCGTGGCTTCTCCAATGTTGGGATTGGTGCTGTGTAGAAATGTGGTATTTACAAAGTTATGAGGAGCTCCATTGTCAAATTTACATATTGCTACTGCAACATTGCCATGGTTTCGGACTGATACATCAAAGGTTAATAGATAGAAGCCTACAAGTAGGAGTGATCTTAAGGACTCTTCCAGTTGGTTTTTTTCTCTCCAGGCTTTGATGTGCTCATTGAAAGCATTGAAAACTTTGGAAATAAACAGGTTAATGGTTGGGATGATTGGGTTGTGAATAACCTGATTTCTTAGGAACCAAAGATTGTCCATGGTTAGGGTGGTAAAGAGTTGGAAAGCTTGAGTTTCATCTTCAGACAGGGCCAGCTCTGAAACTGGGTTGAGAATGATCTTGATCCAATTTGAGATTGGTTGAAATGCAAACTGAGCAATATTAATGGGTCAGTTTGATTGTCTCCATATGATCCTTGAGAAAGGACAACTTATATACAAATGGGTAAGACTTTCCTCTTCAGTTTTACATAATGGGCAGTGTATTTGATCATCTTCAAAAGGAAGAATTTTTTTTAAAAGAGATCTAATGGGAAGAACATTGTGTTGAATTTTCCAGCGGAGGAGTTTTAGCCTGTCTTGCATTTTCCAGTCTCCAAAGTTTCTTCCAGGTCTCAACTAAGTGAAGGGTTGGGTTGGTTTGCTAGGGTGTTTATCATGGCTGTATATGCTGATTTGACTGAAAAATTTCCAGTTGATTGATGAACCCATTTGATTTTATCATCGGTAGCTGAGTAGTTATAATTAGAAAGAGGGATTTTTTGGATCTCATTGACAGTTTCAGTGGAGAAAAGAGCTTGGAGGAGGATAGTGTTGATCCATCTTCTAGGCTCCTCAAGGGTTAATTCCGAAACTTTTAGATTGGGCTCCATGGTATGGTTGTTCTAATTTGGTTGAGACTTGGTTTGCAACGTGGGAATCCAAGGGTCAAGCCAAATTCTAGCGGTGGTGCCATTATTAACCTGAAAACAATAGCTTGATTTGATGAAATCTCTTTGTTTCAGGAGGCCTTTCCAGTATTCCTCATATACTTATTAGTAAAGAGATTTTTTCAAAGATTGTTGTCGTTGTTTCTGATGTGCCAAGCATATTTGGAGATGAGGGCTTTGTTGAAGAGAGAGTTGTTCTTGAGGCCAAGGCCTCCTAAGCAGCTAGTAGATGGATTTCCAAAACTTAGGCGTGTAGGCTTTTGTGTTATGTTCATCAATTCTCATCAAAATCTTCGGAAGGAAGCATCCATTTTATTTGTGATGGATTTTGGCACGCTCATAATAGACATTAGGTAGGAAGGAATTGCTCTGGCTACTGTTCTGATTAGAGTAGTTCTCCTTGACAGAGTATTTTTGTTTTCCAATCTTACGGCCTATTTTGAATCTTTTCAAGAATATCTTTAAAAAGATTTTCTTTAGAAGCATTGATGAAGAGGGGTAGATCAAAGTATCTAAGTTTTGGTGGGGATGTTTTAAAGCTAAAGATCTTAATCTCCTGTTTGTTTCTGACGTGAGTATTGTTGTTGAAGTGGATGGAAAACTTTTTGAAGTTGATTTTTTGGCCAGACAAAGATGAGTAGGTGTCAAGACAGTTTGCAAATGCTTTAGCATTTTGGACTCTTGCTGAACCAAAAAGGATGAGGTCATCGGTAAAAAGGAGGTGTGAGAGTGGTGGGCCTATTCTTGATCAGATACTAATCCCCTCCAAACTTTTGTCAATTTCTTATATGAGAATCAATCTTGAAAGAACCTCACAATCCAGAATGAAAAGGAAATGAGATAAAGGGTATTTTTGTCTAAGGTCTATAATGGTTTCGGTACTTGGTTTTGTTTTTCCATAGTTTTGACCTGTCAAAACTTTCTAGAAAAAATAAAAATAAAATAAAAGAATGAATATTGATTCAATTATTTTTTTCTTGGCATTTTGGATGTATTATTCATTCATTCGGAAAAAGGTTACATAATTTCTGTGGTGAAAATACAAAGCTTGAATTCTGCTGTTACTTTATTTTTTTAAAAAAAACGGGTACATAAATAAATATATAATAATTTTCCTAGGGAATATATGGAATATTCTTGATCAAATGGTTGTCCTAAAAAATTAGACAAAAAATGATAACGATAATAAATTAAAAAGCTAACAAAACGAATAATATTGAAAAATTAATTCGCTAATTTACATGTGAAGGCGGCGCTGACCATTTCCAAGTCTTCCATATCTTTCATTATTCCTATATATATCTTTTATTTTGAGGCGCCGCCCTGACCACCGCCGCCGCCATTACTGCCAGCTTGAGGAGCACCTTGTACTGGAACAGCGTCCACTAGAGTCAGTTCGCGTACCTTGAAGCGTTCGAGCCTCAACGGCAATTCCACTGCTTTGTTGGACGGTGTTCGTGGCGAGCCAACACTCAAACTCCTCTGCAAGGATGCAACCGGCCCCCTGGTTCCTCTCCCTTCAACTTGGGCTACAACAACCCCACGAATTTTCCTAGACAACTCCACAAACTGATCGTGAAGCCCCGGAAAGATCTTCTTGGACAGCTCCTGTCTCCGAACATAGAGCTCCCTGAAGAATTCTAACAACGATAACAATCTTGGATCAACTGATTTTCCAGCCTCCGCTTCAAATCTGTAGTAATCATCGCCCATGTCACCGTATTTATTCCCGTATAGTCCACTTTCCAGCAGCGACATATCGTCTAAAGTGCCTGGAAATGGCGAACTCCCGGAGCTTGATGCGATGTCGGTTATTCCCTGATCAGCAGTCCGATACCCGGCCAGTAGTTCATACGCTTCCCATGCATTAGATTCCGGCTGTGGTGCATCGTAGCGGTTGTCGAGCTTGTCCATGGACATGAATTCTTTCTTTATAATTAAGATGGAGAAAATCCCACAAAAAGGAGATTGAAAAAATTAAGCTGTGCAAGGCTTGGTGAGTGGAATATGAATCGGATTTCTAGTTGTGATCAGTACAGGCGTAGGGCGGTTGGGCTTTGCTGGGGGTATTTATAAAAAGCATATGCTTCGACGTGCTCATTACTTCAAGCAATAGACGCGTTGCTGACTGTAGTTGATAAGAATAGTTCTTGTGACTCAAACAGGCGGCCAGTCGGTCGTCGTGACATGAGCTAGCTTTCTTGTAGAAGTTAGAAGTTAGCTGGTCCTTTCGCGGAAGGGCTTGTCCACGGACAAACGTCTTGCCGTTTATTCTGAAACTTCAAGTCAAGCCAAGATTTGTCTAGCAATTGTGAGTGTTTTTAGATCACATTCGTTTACTTCTTTCAACTTGTGTGTGTCTCTCTCTCTATATATATATTAAATGATATTTGTAGTTATAGATGACATAATTACCGTTCACTAATTTTTTAAAAATTAAGTAAATATAAGATTTATATAAAAAATTTAATTTTTTAATAGTCAATCTCATTCTTTTTAAAAAAGAATGCACGACGTTTATAAAAACAAGATTGTATTCATTATTATTCATCTTTCTTATGATCATTGCTAGCATGCGTACGTGCACGTATGTCTATATATATATATAAATATGTATGTATATATAATTATCTTCTTAATGGATGGCCAACATGATTTGCTGAACATATTTAACCTTATGATATTATTGAAACGATTTGTGCAAATTATATATAACGTTCCTAATTAATCAATAATATTGATCCAATATTAATAAAGGAAATTATGATTTCCGATTTTGCTGGTCATGACTCATGAGATCCTTAAAAAGTTTAAATATTAACGATTCTAGATGCGCAGTACTACTTTTAAGAAAGTGAAATAAATAAATAATATATAATATGTAATATCATTTTGGCCTAACATCTTTTTTTTTTTTTCCTTTTTGGGAATTAATTTGTCACACGGCATCTTTTATATAAACGACACATTTTCGCCTACCATTTGATCTTTTCGGTCAATCGTTTGCGCCTTGCTGTCCCAATTAGATTTTTATACATGGCAGTGTAATCGATGTCATCTATAATTAGCATACATGTAACCGCTTGGGACTCTTAACTTTTTCGTTCTTAATTAATTATTATAATTTGCATCGGATGATCTCGGGCTGCTAGCTAGGCATGGAGGGGAAGGAGGCTCCGACAGAGAATTAGAGACAGCGTTAACGTGTAGGCGGTGGTGAATGGTGCCCCTAGTTACAACGATATAGAAAAATTCGAGAGAGAGGGGTGACGCCAGAATTTAATTTTAATAGCTTTTTGTTTGCGTCGAGTTAAAATCGTTGCAAATTCTGAAAACTTTGCCACAAATGATGAAAAAGTCATTTTCAACGAATAAAAAATGGTTGGAATTACTCATTTATGACGGCTAAAATTTTTTGGAAAATATTTTCTATAGTTTTTCAGAAATGAACAGAAATTTTCCGTCGTTTTTGATTCGCCACCAATAAGATTTAAGTGGCCGCAAAAACATTTTGCGGCAATACTCTTCGCAACATTTTCAAACTTCATGTTGAATTCAGCAGTGAAATTAAAAATCGTCGCAAATAAATAATATTTGCAACGATTTTAAAATCGTTAGAAATAATCTATTTTCTTGTAATGCATGATCATGATATCATAAGATTAAGATTTATTAAAAAAATAAGCGTGGATCGACATCCAAATTTTTCACATCAAAATATATAAGAAATTATTATCCAAATGCGCTTGAAGGGATTAATATGCTTAATTGATTTGCACTTTCTAATTATCATATACATTTCAAACTATCAAAACTAATTATATATTAATATACTTTTAAACTATAAAAAAATGAATTTTGTACCTTCCATTAGGATCTATCGACTGTCAATTACGCTTGGGTGCTGCTACGTACACAGTTACTCGCTCAAAATAATTCTACTTATTATTTTTAAACAGTACACATAATATTTATTTTAATTTTTTTTATTTTTTCTATGATAAATATGTGGTGTATAAATGATAAATATAACAACTCAATTAATTTAATAAAAATAAAATAAAATAAATAATATTAAAAAAATAATATTAAAATAAAATATATAATGTGGAATGATGTGCAACCCGGACTCAACTTGGCCCTCAAGAGTCAAGTATACCGCAAGTCCTTTTTTTTTTTTTTTTTTTATAACATAAATTCACTTATAATAATACTTTTTTTAAACATTAAAAAAATACAATAACAGTAGACTTGAGGGGACAACGGCCTAGCATTTTTCATTATGCTTGTGTCATATCATCCATCTTCATCAATCTTAATGGTCATGCGACTAATTCAACAGTACCTCACCTTCAGTCACTCAATCTCAATTTTATATACTACTGAGAACAAATATGGTAACAAAATTGATTATTTGTGATTAGTTATTTTTATTATAAATAATTCGTTATAAACGTTCATTTTTCTTATAATGCAATTTCAATGTCAATTTCATGTGACTAATTTAACATGAGTACCTCACCTTTCTATATATATTTAACTCAAGCTATAAATGCAAGCTTGTTAATTTCATATTTGAGTTTTGTGGTTAGAAAGATACAAACTTCTTGTCTTCACGTGCCGTCAAAGTTTATTAGAGTTGGTCTAAATAGTAATTCATTATTTTTCATTCTTGTTTTTCTTATTATATAGTAAAAATAAAAAAGGAGTTCATCTCTTAGACGGTTTGTCTATAGATGTTGAGCTCTCTCTTTCTATGAAGAGTGAGGTTGAGTCTTTGTTTAGCTAGAGTGATGTCTTTTGGATGTTTTTCTGTAGAAAATATCAGCAGTAGTGAAGTCCAAACCAGTCCAGTAGTGTACTGGTAGAGCTTCAAATAGTTAATATGGGGATATCTATCTGGTAATGTATATAAGTTTCTCTTAGTGAATGATGACATTTTCCTTAAAAATAATTACTTTTACGACGCATATACACGAGGTATACATGAACTTTACAGCCTATAATTATTCTTCACTACTCTCTACTTGGTGATGATCATGATCGGGTGTTTCCTTGAAAGCTAACGATCTGTTTCTAATTTGATCTTCATAGACGTTGTTCTTTTTTTTTAAGAAAAACATATTACATTCATTAATAATGAACATTACAAACTTGACCTGAAACATACATTACAAGCCAACTACAACAATAATTGTTTCCCAATACACATCCGTAACTGATATGGTCTAGTCCAAGCTGCAAACTTCTACAGACTTAAAGTCTGAGAGACAGCATAATTCCTGGAGGTATGACGAACAGTCAAATCTAAAATAACCGGTGATCCTGAACCCAAAAAAACCTTGTGAGGCGGCAGAAGGGCACCTTTAGCGGTGGCACGTGGATTTCACCCATAGATGTTGTTCTTGACATAACACGGCGACGACTAGTACTATTCATGGCGTAATATATATGTATATATATATTACGGTTACAGATCAAGATCAAGATAAAGATCAAGACCAAGCACAAGATAAAGATGACAAGAATTACTCCAAAGAAGATCAAGATAAAATCCTTACATAATAGGATACGAATGTAGATAAAATATTAGAGTAATTTGTATTTGATTCGGACTTAACGTGTATATGAAAACACCTTTATAAATACAAAGGATCACCACCCAAATATTCACGGTGGTTTTTACAAAACCTTTTCTTGGTATCACAGAGCAATTTTTTGAATTAACATCCTCGATCCCATGGCCTCCGTCAACCCCACTCTGCCTTTCACCACCATGGTCCACCTCCTCACCATTAAATTGTCCTCTTCGAACTACCTTCTTTGGCGCAGCCAAGTCTTACTGTTGCTGCAATGCCAGAATCTTCTTGGCTATGTTGATGGTTCACTTGCCCAGCCCTCTGCCACCATCATTTCTAGTGACTCTGTCTCTGAAAATCCCAAGTTGGCTGAATGGAAACAAAAAGATCAATTGGTGCTCAGTTTACTACTCTCCACCTAATAGAGGAAGCCATGTCCGCTGTCGTTGGCTTATCTACGTCTCGGGCAGTTTGGTCTTGGCTGGAAAATACATTCAACCATCAAACGAAGTCTCGAGAGCTTCAGCTTAGAGATGACCTTCAGGCCATGAAAAAGAATGACAAAACCGTTCCTAATTTTTCCCATGACTTCAAAGCAATCTGTGACCAGCTTGCTGCAATGGGACGTCCAGTTGACGATCTTGACAAACTCCACTGGTATTTACGTGGTCTCGGTTCCTCCTTCCCCACTTTTTCTACAACTCAATTATCTTTATCACCCCTCCCTCTCTTTGATGATATTGTGCCCAAAGCCGAAGGCTATGAAATCTTTGTTTGTTCATTGGAGTCAACTCCATCTTCGGGCTCCAGTACCGCTGCATTTACTGCATCTCGTAGCTTCAAACCCGGTTCACATACAGGTGGTCGTGGAGAGGGTCAATCTTTTTGTGGAGAACGTGGTTGTGGTGGTTGCAATAATCGAGACCAAAATCGCCCCATTCGCTGCCAGATCTGCCGTGGTGAAGGTCACTATGCCTCTTTATGCCGAGAACGTTATACTCGGCCCCCAAATGCTGCCAACTTGGTTGAGGCCTTCACCTCATGTTCTCTTAATGATGTTTCAGATTCTGATTGGTATACGGACACTGGCGCTACCGCTCATATGACTCATGATGCTACTCAGTTGGACAAAGTCAACACATATTCTGGTAAGGATTGTGTTGTAGTTGGTAATGGTGCCTCTCTTCCAATTTCCCACACCAGTACTTTTTCTCCGACTTATTCTCTTCATTTAAAAGATGTTTTAGTTGTGCCTGGCCTCATTAAAAATCTCATATCCATTAGTAAACTCACCTCTGATTTTCCCTTTTCCATCACCTTTACTAATAATCACTTCACTGTGCAGACTAGCGACACAAGAAGAGTGGTGGCAACCGGTCAACATGAAAATGGACTCTATGTGCTTGAGTGTGGCCATCAATCTTTTCTTTACATTTTTCCTAATAATCACCCACGGGCATCTTTTGATGAATGGAATGCCCGTTTGGGCCATGTTTCTCACAACATTATTTCTCTTTTGAATAAAAGTCATCAATTAAGTGTTACTTCTTTACTCTCAAATCCTACTATGTGCTCTAGTTGTCAACTTGCTAAAAGTAAAAGACTTCCTTTTTCTCTGAATGCAAATCGTGCTTCTCATGTTTTAGATCTTGTTCACTGTGATTTGTGGGACCGTCACCTATCCCTTCAAATCTTGGATTTCAATATTATGTTATATTTATTGACGATTATTCTCGATTTACTTGGCTCTATCCCCTTAAACATAAATCCGATTTCTTTCGCATTTTTCTACAATTTCATAAATTTGTCGAAAATCAATTTTCCACTAAAATCAAAATTTTCCAAAGTGATGGAGGAACTGAATTCACTAATCCTCAATTTCGAAATCACTTAATTTCCTCGGGAATCCATCATCAAATGTCATGTCCATACACTCCGTCTCAAAATGGTCGTGCTGAGCGTAAACATAGACATATAACCGAAACAGGGCTTGCTATGCTTTTTCATTCTCATGTCCCTCTTAAATTATGGGTTGACGCATTCAGCACTGCCACTTTCATTATTAACCGTTTGCTAACGCCTCTTCTTGATAGTCGCTCTCCCTTTGAGGTTTTGTTTGGTAAGCCTCGTTTTTACTCTAATTTCACCTGTTTGGCTGTCTTGTTTTTCCATACTTAAGTGATTATGCCCCTCACAAAGTAGCTCCCCGTAGTCACTCTTGTGTTTTTCTTGGATATAACATGTCTCATCATGGTTTTCGCTGCCTTGATTGTCTCACTAATCAAATATTTATTTCCTGACATGCTGTCTTTGATGACCACGGCTACCTTTACAAAAATAACACTCGCTCTGGACCTTTACTTACTACCTTAATTTCTACTTTTCTAGAGCTCATTGCACCCCCCTCCCCAAACACAATCACATTAGGGGCCTCTTTATCTTCTCAACCCATTCCTATCCCATGTTTAACTGATCCATCTTGTAGTTCTGTGCCAACTTCAGTTTTGCAGGTACCTGCTGTTGATGGGCCCGGATCCCCCTTGGCACCCTTTTCGCCAGCTCCAGTTTCAGCTTCGGGTCCATCTCTCGCTCCAGCTCCAGCACTAGTCCTTGGCACTCATCCGATGCAAACAAGGGCAAAATCTGGGATTTTCAAGCCTTTTACTCGGGCCCTTCATACATGCACTGCTCCAAATTCCAATCACATTCAATCCTTACTCACCATGCATGAGCCCAAAGGGTTCAAGACCTTTGCCAAGCATCTCGAATGGATTGCTGCCATAGATGAGGAGTTTCAAGTTTTGCATCACAATCACACTTGGGACTTAGTGCCCCAACCGCCAAATACAAATATTGTGGGCTCCAAATGGGTTTTTCACATCAAGTATCTCGCCAATGGTTCCGTTGATCATCTCAAGGCTCGTCTTGATGCTAAGGGCTACACCCAGCAACCAGGCCTTGATTTTAATGATACTTTTAGCCCAATTTTCAAAGCCTCCACTGTTCGAGTTGTTCTTTCCTTGGCATTCTCTAATCACTGGCCACTTCGCCAACGTGACGTGAAAAATGTTTTTCTAAATGGCATTCTTCAAGAGGAAGTTTATATGGAGTAACCTCTAGGTTATGTTGATTCAAGATATCCCTCTCATGTCTGCAGGTTATGTTGAGCTTTATATGGGCTCAAACAAGCTCCACGGGTCTGATTTCATCGGCTCAGTACTTTACTCCTTGCCGATGGTTTTTCTTGCAGTCGGGCCGACTCCTCCTTGTTTGTTTTTTCCCAGGGTGCTAATTTAATCTATATACTATTATATGTTGATGATATTGTAGTGACCAACAATAATTCAGTTCTTCTTAATGCTTTTATTGGCAAACTATCCAAGGAATTTGCCACCAAGGACATGGGCTCATTAAGCTATTTTTTGGGTCTTGAAGCACATCGGACTTCCTCTGGTCTTTTTCTCAGTCAGGCTAAATATGCTCATGAAATTTTGCAGCGTGCCAAACTTGTTGATAGTAAACCTGTGAGTACTCCCATGGTCGTTGCACATCACCTGTCCACTGATGGTCCTGACTTTGATGATCCCTCACTCTACCGTTCACTTGTCGGTGCTCTTCAATATCTCACTATCACTCGGCCAGACCTTACTTATGTTGTCTCTGCCGTAAGTCAATATATGCACAAGCCTTCCCATTGTCACTTTCAGGTTGTTAAACGGATCCTACGCTACATCAAGGGCACCTTGCGGTATAGTCTCTCTTTCAGTCCATCCTCTTCCTGCGATATTATCGCTTACTCGGATGCTGATTAGGCCGGCTGTCCTGATATACGACGGTCTATCTCTGGCTATGCTATTTACCTTGGTGATAACCTTATCTCTTGGTGTTCCAAGAAACAACCGACAGTGTCTTGTTCAAGCTGTGAATCAGAATATCGGGCACTCGCCAGCATCGCTGCCAAAGTTAAGTGGCTTGGTCATCTTCTTCGTGATCTCAATGTGACATCTTCCTCATCTCCAATTCTACTTTGTGATAATCAGAGTTCCATATTTCTTGCCGCAAATCCAGTCTCTCACAGTCGCTCGAAGCATATTGAGCTCGATTATCATTTTATGCATGAATTGGTGGCCTCTGGAGAACTTCGGCTTCAATATGTCCCTACCAATCTTCAACTTGCCGATATATTTACCAAGAGCCTTGGTCGCCCTGCTTTCATATTCTTCTATTCCAAGCTTCATGTTTGACACTCTCAAACGCTAGGCTTCCCGGGGGGGGGGGGTATTACGGTTACAGATCAAGATCAAAACCAAGCACAAGATAAAGATGACAAGAACTACTCCAAAGAAGATCAAGATAAAATTCCTTTATAATAGGATACGGATGTAGATAAAATATTAGAGTAATTTTTATTTGATTCGGACTTAACTTGCATATGAAAACACCATTACAAATACAGAAGATCACCACCCAAATATCCACGGTGGTTTTTACAGAACCTTTTCAATATATATATATATATATATATAACAGGGTCCTTGTCAAGGGCGGCTGCTACCGTATATCAGTTGGACTTCCATTTTAGCGGCAATTCGGAGCGGCGATTCCTCCGAATTCCCGCTATAACTTCTACCGTACGTACTTACTAAGACATGCACACAGATTCGTGACGGCCCGTCGTCGGGTCTAAAACATGGAGCTATATATCTTTGATCTATAGCAGGTAGCAGTTTTTATTGATTCCAAAACCTTATGTAATTTCTTCATTAATTATAACCACATATATTAATATCAAGCAGGAGATCATGTCTGATAGTAGTGACCTGAAATACAACGTCTTTTCAGGCTCTATATTCTACAACGCATGCAAGCAAAAGAATTCCCCTACATAAATCCAACTTGAACAAATAGTTCTTCCTATTCGTTCTACAAAACAATTCCCCTACAACTCAAATGCCAATTGCCAACAATGAAAGAATTTATATTCTGACCCATTAATAATAATAATAATTCGAATTTAACCAATAAATTAAAGAATTAATAATTGTTATAATTTGGTATTAATTGATTACATGTAGATCGATCGAAGCGGCTGCCATAGATTTGATCCATGCAGCTTCAACTATTATCATTTTTTGTCAGTTTAATGACCCTATTTGCCTTGGGTGCCTTGGGTGCCTTGTTGATCATCGCCTTGTGGAGCACCGCCATCCGTGTACACAGTGCGTATCTTGAAATAGTCGAGCTTTGATGGCGAATCTCGATCTCCTCCTACAGACATTGGTCTGGGCGAGTCAATGCTCAAACTCCTTTGCATCACCCGAGCGTTCATTCGATCCATTTTCACTTGGGCAATCACTGTCTCAAATTTCTCAAGCAACTTCACAACTTCTTGCTGAAGGAGCTCCGGAAATATGTTCATGAAAACTTCCCGTTTTTGAACGAAGAGTTCCCTGAAATATTCCAACACTGACACCAACCTCGGATCCATTAATGGTACTTTTCCAAGCTTTTCTTGAAACCCGTTACAGTTAATGCCACAGACGAACTCGTCCATATCTCTCTGCAGGAGACCACTTTCCAACAGTGACAGATCATTGTAGGCACCAAAGAAGCGCCAATTCTGGGTACTGCTTGATTCCGAATTGCTTGTAGAGGCTTCAATTTCCTCACCTGATGGATACCCTTCAGGCCTCTGCATCTCTTGACCACCATCCGCCATGGACATGGACATGAGATCTTCAAAAGGTGGCTTAAACAAGAGCAGCTTGAAGAGTACTGGGATTGAGCAAGCTTATAACGAGGCTTTTCTTTGAAGATCAAACAAATGTAAACGTACGTAGCTGTATCAGTATTAAGGGGAGTTGGCAGAACAAAGAGTAATCAAGATGAAGGAAGAATGTCAAAAGGAGATTTTTAGGATCAGTTTGTATTGGATTCGTTGGTCTGCGCCCTGGCCTTAATTTATAGATCAGGTTGGGAGCTGGGATCGAGCATCAATTCTTGAAAGGATCAAGAATTCAAGCGTGGACTTTTCCAGGCAATGACTCGTTCTTTCAAGTTCAGGTAAAACTACGCGTCACTGACTTGTACAGTATTTTTTTGGAGCCTAGCTGCTATGAGTTGTCACAGTTCAATGTACTGGGCCTCGCCTTTACGCCTTTATTGTGGGCTTTCCGGCTTTGCCCACCCAGGGAAGGGGCAAAAAACCTCATGGTCTTTCTTTTGGGCACGACCGAGTTGAATTCGAATTAAAGCAGTCTAAAAAGTCGGAGCTAGGGAGAGTTTAGGGCGCACGCAACTTGAATAAACAAGCTTTAAACAAATATTACTTGAATAAACATAAGGGTTAAGATTGCAATTCATAGTTTTGTACTGTTTTCCTTTTACTAGTAGGTTCTGTAAACAAAATATATATATATATATCTTTTGTTAGAGTTTTATTAAAAATTAATTAACTTTATTTTTAAGGTGATGTGTAAAATACGTTAAAATTGTGAAAAATCGGTAAAACTATTTTTGTACTTAAGCTCTGAACATACTTCCAAGAAACTGAGGAAGCGCATCTATTACTCCAATATATATATATATATATATAAATATAAATATATATATTTATATATATAAAGTCTTCGGCTTTATTTAGATTTGAAATTCGCCTCAACTCATCTCATTATTAGTACATTATAATTTTCTTAAATTTTCACACAAAATATAATAAACAATTCAAAATTTTCAAATTCTAAAATAATAATAATATTAAAAATAATATTATAATAATATTTTATTCAACTCATCTAAAACCATCATAACTCATCTTTAAATCTAAACAAGACACATCTATTTGAGTAAATAATTACTAGTTATTTTCAAAATACTAATAAGTGATATTCTCATCTTATTATAGGATTATGTATCAATTGAAATTAATGTTTGCATAAAATTTTTAATTACATAATAGGTGCCAGGGTACCTAAAACTTTTTCTTTCTTAGAAACTTCTCAACATATAAGGTGTACCACTACCGTAACAGATAGAGGATAAGCTTTTTATTCCAATTTGTTAAAAATATAATATAAATAATTAAATCTACATCTTCTCATCCGTTTAAATTTTTTAGACGAATAATGATTTTACTTAATATCAAAGCAAAGGTTCTTTGTTCGAACATTGACTCTACATTTTATCTCATTTAATTAAATATTTCACATGTCGAGTCGCCTATTGAAAATGAGTGTTAAGAATAATATATTATGGTGGAAAATATAACTTATAGCTTTAGAACTTGTAACTTATAGCTTAAGGAATAAGTTCTATATTAAAAAGTTATTTATTTTTTGGTAACTATATGTTTAAAGCACTTTCAAGCATATTACGTTTGTTTGGAAACAAATTAAAAAAATATTTTCTGATATAGAAATTAAAATTATTTTAATTTTTAAAGATTATGATCATAACTTTAAAAGTTTGAAAATTATAATTATTTAAAAATTGTATGGGTATTTTCATCCATTAACAATCTTTTTAAAATTCAAATTATGTTCCATATTATCCGAAAAAATACATTTGAGGAAAAAATCAAAATTTTTAGTTTATTTGAGATTAAAAAAAATACTTTAATATGCAACACTCAAACAATCTAGTTTTTTCATTAAAGAGCTTTCAAGACTATTTAAGTACTTTTAAGATTCCTATCGCAATCACAATCAGGCCTTTAGTGTATGTTTAGGATTGTGGTGGAAAATATATTTTATAGCTTTAGGACTTATAGCTTATAACTTAAATAATAAGCTTTATACTTTAAAAGTTATTTATTGTTTGATAAAGATGTATCTAAAGCATTTTTTAAGTTAGTTACATTAATTTTTTAAAAATATACAGTTGTTTGCAAGAGCTTTTCGATAAAAGTTTTAATTTGGTGCTTTTTTAAAAAGTAAACTTTCATCTTTTTTAGGTGATTAAAGTAGTTGTTATAAATTTACTAAACATGTTATTTTTTCTTTAAAATAGCTTATAAACAGTTAAAAATACTTTTTAAACTTTCAAACTCAATCCCAAACAGGCTTTTAATATTTTGTATAAATTATAATGTAGTAGGGTGATCATTTTATAGATTGAAAATGTAATAAAAGAGTCTCATATTACTTAAGTGTGAGATTTATATTGTGAAGATAATTTATAAAAAGTCATCCTAATACATTACAACTTATACAAAATATTCACTAGCAAATTTAAAAATTATATAATTTTTAAATTATAATCATATTTACAAATATTAATTTACAATTTAGGTCCAAAAATGTGTTTTTATCACTTTTAAACTTAGAAATAATTTTTGAATCTAATAGATTATAGTCCATTATTAAAAGTGAGTGGAACGGTCCGACCCCCAGAATACAGGGGCGTTCCGAGGACGGGGGTTACTGCCTAATTCCCTTCAGCCCCGGATTACTCCCAATTAAGGTTGTTTAGTACGGAGTCTTTGTTGACTTAGTAAGAGTTTGCTGGTTGGACAAATTGGCACCTTCTATCTCTTCCCCGGCCAGTTCCTACTTTGGCTAACATAGATCAGCGCCGTGAACATATCTTGCACGAAAACTAATTTTAATTTTTCATCCATCATATTCGAAAAAACGGAATATATTTGAATGGTCAAGGTCAGTGAATCTTATCATCAAGCTGAAGCTAGGTTCAGACGCCATTATTTATCATCGCTACTCTTGTCTTCTTTTTCTCCTCTAAACTGTAAGAGGATGGTATGAAATTACCGCTTATTTTCAAATTTTGAAAGGATAGAAAGAGATAGATTTAGGTTATGTTTGGGGGAGAGATGAGATTTCTCATCTCATCATTACATCTTTTTCAAATTTTTATATAAAATATAATAAACAATTCAACTTTTTTAAATTTTAATTTAACTTTTTCAAATCTCAAAATAATAATAATATTAAAAAATAATATTTTAAACTTTTATCTTAACACTATTCATAAAATTTTTAAAAATTCTCATCTTATCTCAACATCCAAACATAATCTTAGGGTCTGTTTTGAGTTGCATTATGAGTCCTAAAAATGTTTAAATAATCTTAAAAATCCTTTAACAGAAAACTTAGATTACTTGTATGTTACGTATTAAAGTATTTTGATATTTTTTTCTCAAATGTACTTTTTCATATAATGCGGAACTTAATTCTAATTTTAAAAAGACTATCCATGAAGAAAAATATTCATACAGCTTTCAGATAATTATAATTTTCAAATTGTCAAAGACTTGTGGTCTGATTGGTATAACCCTCAGCCTCTAAAATGAAGGTATGGAGTTCGAAACACCCGTCCCCAAATATATCAATTTTTTTTTATAATTTTTAAACTTTAAAGGATATGGTTATAATCTTTTAAAAAATTAAATTATCGTCATTTCTACTACCTCATAAAGTATTTTTTTTTTAAATTTATTTCTAAACAAATGTAACATATTTAAAAGTACTTTAAATAGATAGTTACCAAATAATAAATAACTTTTTAATAGTAGATATTATTACTTAAGCTATAAATTAATTTTTTACCGCAATCTCAAGCATGCACTTATAAAAGTTTTACTTAATATATATTTCTACATTATATATAGTATAAATAATAAATATTCATAAATATAAATAGTATAAATATATATATTTATATAAAAAAATATATGAATGCAGGATGGAAAAAATGCAGGAAGAGATTGGGCCCTAATTTCTTCGTCGAAAGTGAAGATCAGTTGGTGATTAATTATTAGGAAGTTGGTCAACTTCATATATATTCAGATTATCGATCGGTAACTGCATATATATTCTCATAATTTTACTACCAATATCACCATCACGATATTATATATCATCAGTCATGCATATCTCTTTAGGTTTAGATTCAAGTACTTGTATTTTAAAAAAAGAAAAAAAAAAAAAAACAAGTTGTTCGGATCTATATATACTTTTTTTGTTTTTTTTAATAATGCTATTGATCATTTCAAATCTCATCATCTTATCATATGATATTAAATGATTGTAAATTATTTATTATATTTTATTTGTAAACCTATCATTTAATACTATATCATAAGAGGATAAGAGGATAATAAAAAAAATAATGATAAATAGATTTACTCAATTTTTTCCTTTATATTTTGTTTTTTGGTTGATAATTATATAATCGGGCTCATCCCCACTTCTTATACCGTAATATTTTTCTATTTTTCTATTTTTTTATTTAAACAAAAAGTCATCTAATCTATAATTTTTTTTGGGAAGAGTCTGAATGCAAGCTAATTTCGTGAACCGATTTTGCACCAACCTCCACGTCAATTACTTAAACAGTGAGTTTTAATTAAATGAGACTCAGGTTCTGTTGAGCGCGGGAAGCGGATCTGATTTTTTGGGAGAAAATTTGAAAACACTTCCTATGGTAAAATTAGAGCACCGGCAATTATGAATACAGCACAGACAAAGAAAAATGTAGAAAACGAGATAGAGATGTGATATCCCTGCATAAAATGGCCTCCAACTATGAAAGTTCTTTAACAGTTTTCAGTCATTCGTTCTTTGAAATATAACATCCATGATCCAACTGATACTTACCATTGATATATATGGAAAGAAACTATTAGGTCATAGGATGATTTACCCAAAAGAAAGGAAAAAAGAGAGATGAGTCGGCTTATGTTGAACACTTTTTCCTTCAGAGAAGCTTTTTATTTAAGTAAACATCAGGAGTGAATCTTTTATATATATTAACGGTGCAAGTGAAAAATCGTTGACTCTCATGAAAGAAGATTGTTTTTCTTTTTCTGTTGTTTAAAGAATTTAACAAAGGATACCGTAATAACAAAAGAAAACTAAGTTCACGATAATAACATAAACAACAAAAACCTAGTATAATCTTAATTTTTTTGAAAATCCTGGCTGAAATGTTTCAGTCGATTTTACATCATTACCATCCTGGCTAGTTATGGCAGTGCATTATAGGACAAGATATTTTCACTTCAAACAAATTTAAATATGTTCCTAATTCTATCTAAAAAAATCAAACACGTTTTTATATTCGTATATATGGAAAGTTTTTATAATCCAGAGAATGAGCCCCAGAGCAGGACAGATGAGTAGTTGGAGAAGAAAGGGAATTCAACGCATTTGGAGAAACGAGTGTTTTGGGTCTTTGGATGCCTTAAATATGGCAGCGGCAGATGCAGCAGTAGACGTAGCAACTAACGCGGTAGTGGTGGTGGAGGAGAAGCTTCGGAAGGAAGTGGTGCTGCTGATGCAGTGAGGGGGCTTCGGGGCTGAGAAAACAAGAACGGGAAGCACAGAGAGACCATGGTGGTATTTTGGGGAAGACGAAGCAAATCTGATTTCGACGAAGGGGATTCCGTTTATTGGTTTTTTCACAGAATGGCGACTTGGGTGTGTTGTATTTTCTCCTGCAAGCATTCTCTGGTCGTGTATGTATTCTTCTTCTCTACCTTTCGTGTTTTTTTTTTGTTTCCTTAAATGTAATGAACCAGGTCAGCAATTGGTGGACAATCGGTACACAAATTGCTTGTACTTAGAAGAACTTTTTTTTTTTTTTTTTTTTTTTTTGTNAATTAATTTTAAAAAAAAGGCACTCCGACTGTACGTACATTTATCCTAACTGCGCTTACTTGCGTACGTTAGTCCTTAGTACTTTCGCGTGCCTTCCGTTGACAGTTCCACGTCCTCGCCTTTCGTTCTCTGGTCCCTTCTCTTTGGCCACGTACTCCAACTTTTTTCCACGCTTCGGGTCACTTCTCGCACCGATCTCCATCTTCTCGATCCACGTACAATGTATATAAAATCTGTCTGTCCCTAGCTTTTCATGTACAAACAAGAAACCAATATCCCGGCCAAGACATAGGAAATTCAAAAATGGATGGTAGACATTCTCGTATCAGTGTCCTGATGTTTCCTTGGTTAGCTCACGGCCACATATCACCTTTCCTGGAGCTAGCCAAGAAGCTTACGAAGAGAAACTTTCACGTCTATTTTTGTTCTACGCCTGTAAACCTCCGCCCCATCAAAGAAAAGCTTCCTGAAAAGTATTTACTTTCAATACAGCTTGTGGAACTCCATCTTCCTTCCTTGCCCGAGCTTCCTCCACACTACCACACAACCAATGGCCTCCCACCCCATCTCATGCCCACTCTCAAGAAGGCCTTTGACATGGCCAGCCCAAACTTCTCCACCATCCTAAAGAACTTGCGCCCTGATTTGCTTATCTATGATTTTCTTCAGCAATGGGCACCATCTATTGCTCTGTCTCGAAACATTCCAGCGGTTGAGTTCTTACCTACTAATGCTGCCATGACATCTTTTGTCATACACCTTAGGAAGAACCCTGGTGTCGAATTTCCTTTCCCAGAAATCTATCTCCGGGATAATTATGCTATTAGTAAGTTCCAGAACTTGCTTGAATCATCTGCAAATTGTATCAAAGACACTGAACGAGTAGTAGAATGCTGTGAACAATCTTCTGAGATCGTTTTGATCAAAACTTTTAGGGAGATTGAGGCTAAATACCTTGACTATCTCTCAGAGTTGACAGGGAAGAAGATTGTGCCGGTCGGGCCCCTGGTTCAAGACCCTGTTCAAGAATATGATGAGAAACCGGGAATCATGGAATGGCTTAATAACAAGGAACGATCATCGACTGTGTTTGTTTCATTTGGAAGTGAGTATTTTCTGTCAAAGGAGGAAATGGAAGAGATAGCATATGGGCTGGAACAGAGCATGGTACCATTCATATGGGTAGTGAGATTTCCTGGAGGTGCCAAAGTCAGTCTTGAAATGGCACTTCCAAAAGGTTTTCTCGATAGGGTTGGAGATAGAGGACTGGTTGTGGAGGGATGGGCACCGCAAACTAAGATTTTAGAGCATTCTAGCATTGGTGGGTTTTCGAGTCACTGTGGATGGAGTTCTGTGCTGGAGAGCATGAAACTTGGGGTCCCAATCATAGCCATGCCCATGCACCTTGATCAGCCACTCAATGCAAGGCTGGTGGAGGAAGTGGGTGTGGGTGTAGAAGTCGAGAGAGATATGAATGGGAAGCTTAAAAGAGAGGAGGTGGCAAAAGTGATCAGAGAGGTGGTTGTGGGGAAAGCCGGAGAGAGTGTAAGGCAGAAGGCAAAGGAATTGAAGGAGAAACTAATCAGTAAGGGAGAGGAAGAGATTGATGAAGTGGTGCAAGAGGTGGTGCAACTTTGTAGAAAGAAGAACAGGCACTAGCTCGAAATTGTACACAACTTTTGCATGCCTACTACTGCATATCAGTGTACCGATCGACTTGGCAAATTAATTAAGGTCTCTTAGCGTGTAACATTATTTCCGAAATAACGTAGAGATGATCAGAGGTTTATGCACATGACAGGTTAATAATATAAATAGAAACGATATATATATATATTTAGGATCTTATTTATTAATACAATATTATTTTGATGGAGAAATTCTACATGAAAACTTTACACCATACACACATGTCTTCAATTTGTGATTTTTTATTTTTGTCCTTCTATTTTAATATTTAAATATGCGTATTTAAATAGAATGAAAAATTACATATTAATTAGGTGGAGGTGTGTGATGTAAGACTTGTAATATTTTTCTAATTTGACATCAAAGCTTTTCAAATTAGTTAGTATTTAAAAAGTATTAAAATTTTATTTTTTGATAATTATAATTGTTTCAACTTCAAGTGCGGTGTCTAGTACAATTTAAAATTTTAGAACAATCATATTTATATCATTTTAATTTATCAATGCATCTCATATTTTTTGAAATAAAAGGAAAGTGGGGTTGCCGATTAAGCAATCTGTTAAATTATGTTTATCATCTGTGTTGGATGTTTTCTCAAGGGTTTTTATTTATTTATTTATGCAGGGTTCTTTTAACTCGTTATCATGTATATTATTCTATCTGGCTTCAAAAGATTTTCCATGATTGAATAGTAATACTTGCTTGTTAGTTTATGGTAATTATAATTTAATGTGATTAATTCTTAAATTATGTGCGGCAGAAATAAGAACAAAATTACATTGGAACAAAGAGATTGACCAACGGTCAAAGACAATTAGCAAAAAGTCAAAACAACGTTTAATGAGGGAAAAAGAAGGAAATTGAGGTGCCACTATGCCCTTTTAGTTGTTTTTGTAATTTTTTTATTCACATTTTTTTAATATATTTAAATATTTAAAAAAAGAAGAAGATACCAATACACTTAAAATCACAATTTTTATCATTAAGTAAAAAAAAGAAACAAATTGACTAAGCGGTCAAATGGAATTGTAAGTATTGAACGGCACAGTAATTTTTTTTCTAAAGAGCTGCCACCTGAGTAGCATTGCTCCTTCTTATCTTTAGTTACTTTTGTAATTTTTTTAAAAATTTTTCTATTCATATATTTTAATATATTTAAAAAATAAAAAAATATATTAATATATTTAAAATGACTTCATTTATTGTTAAATAAAAAATATAAAATAAATTCACTAAATGGTAAAATGGAGCTGTAAATATTGATCGGCATAATAGTTTTTGTTTTTGTAAAAAAAAAAACTTAGGGGCTCCGAGCATGTGATCGCACTCGTACGTTCCATGAAAGGAAAATAAACAAAACGTTTCTTCCTTCCTTCGACCATAGAGGATCTGCGAGACGGCAAAAGCCACAAAATGCATTACTGGGTTCGAGCTTCTTCGTCTGATTTCGGGGGCACTCTTCCCCAACCTCGCAGGCATTAACTCTCTCTCGTCCTGTTTCTCTATTTGCGTCTACATATCTTTCAAGATTCTTTCTTCATCTGTTGTTGTTATTGGGCTTCTCAGTGGTCACACAGCGGTCAACGTCGGCAAATCGAAGGTGGTCGTGTTTGGGGGCCTCTTCGACAAGAGGTTTCTCAGCGATATCATGGTTTATGACGTTGGTACTCCTTCTTTCTTAATGTCTATGGGGTGCTTCCTTTTTATTTTCTCAGCTCGATTTCTGATAATAACTTTGTTTCTAATCTGTTTCCTTATTAATTTGTTTAAATTCTGTCTCTGAATCTTTTGGGTATTTCTGGTTGTACTGTTTTGTCAATTCAATCTCGAGGCTTTCTTCAGTTTTTGGTTTTTTGGATGGAAGTATTTGAAGATAAGGAATTTACTTTCCGTTTTTAGTTTAAATGGCGTGAATAAAGTATGAAGAGCAGTTTTCTTGAAGAGCAGTTTTCTTTTTGTATTGATGAAAT
Source organism: Pterocarya stenoptera (assembly GCA_003123785.1). Taxonomy (NCBI): domain Eukaryota; kingdom Viridiplantae; phylum Streptophyta; class Magnoliopsida; order Fagales; family Juglandaceae; genus Pterocarya; species Pterocarya stenoptera. The sequence continues at coordinate 56,164 of QEOT01123548.1, forward strand.
TCGTGGGGATTTAGGCCTTATTAATCAGTCGATATGGATTGATTGGATGTAAGATGTCAACTCAAATTCATAGCACCTCATTTTGTCGGACTAAAATCTTCAAAGCCCAAATCGTCATACTTCATTAAAATTCGTATCAAGCAGTTTAGACTAGCAATTGTCTTCCAAATTCCTTGATTTTTTGAGTCCTCACATCCAAATGCAACTTTATCAAATTGTATGTCACACATAAACACACAAGCCTTACTGAAACTTTGGGGGTGGTCATCTGAATTGGTGTGCAATTCTAGTGTGTATAGTTGCCTGAGTACTTGGTTAGGAAAAAAATGTTTGCTTATGTCTTTTTATGTTGTTATGGTATTCTAAATTAGCAAAGAAGTTAAATCTTTCTCTGCATTAGGTATAAGGATAACTATTTCCTTTATACATTGCTGATTATGAACATTTCCACTTAAACAGTCGTTATTGGGTGTATTTTAGTGCAGCTCAGGCATGTTACTCTAGTAGCATGAGACTTCTACACTCTAGTGGTATAGGGAACTCAAATTCATTTATATCATGTGATGCCAGTCAGATAAGGAAGTAAGCACATTATTCTTTGAGTGAAAACCTTTTAACCAGGGAAAAAAAATGAAAATGAAAAGCCTGACGTGTTTCCACAGTAAGCTTATTCTTGGTACAAATATGAAAAGGAAATGCTGTTAGGCATAATTCTTCTCAAGAAAGTGGGAATGATAAAGTTTATTGTGTAGTTGAGGACCTCAGGATGTAGTTACAGACCCATAATCAAATGGAAAAGACCAGAGAGAGAGAGAGAGAGAGGAGAGAAGGAACACTGGGATTTCAATGTGTACAGTTGTGAGAACTCTCTTTTCGATGCTCCTCCTAAAATTGGTATTATTCACCCAAGCCACCCAAATGTTAAGAGTATCTTCCTTTGTATTTGGTGCTTGCATGTGAGTTTCAGAGTGAGAGATACAGAGACAAGGACAGAGAAGAGACAATTGTACCTTAATTTTGGCTTTTGATTATTTCATGCTTTTATCTGGGCAGGCGGTTGAAGGAAACAGTTTTAAGAGAGAGATTCAGATTGGTCATTTGCCCTAGCCACAAAATGATTAAGATTGCATCCGTGTATTTGGGGAGTGTGTGCATTTGTTTCAGAGAGAGGGTCAGGGAATAATTAGGATACATTTCTTGCCTTATTGTTTTTCCCAGTGTACACCCTTTTTTTTT
>QEOT01123548.1:58398-68543 GCA_003123785.1 Pterocarya stenoptera
TTTTTTTTTTTTTTCACTTCAATAGGAGGTGGTGGGCCAATTATGGGTGATTTGTGGGCCTTGAAGGGTCTTATTGAAGAAGGTTAATAGTTGCTCCTGTTTTTATTTTCCTATTCCTTGTCTTTTTTTCCTTTGCCTTTTTTGGTTTTCATATTTCGTAATTTGGGTATATTATCTAATTTTCATCAAGTTATTTATCAAAAAAAAATCTAATTTTCATCAAGTGAATGGATGTAAATATATCCTTGTCTCAACACATCCCAACTATGTTAATGTGTTGTAGTTCTGGTTTGCATTTTGCTTATCAAATATCTTGTTCTTGATATTATTCATATATATGCCTATGTTCTTAATAAATATTCGCAAGTTCCAGATTCAAGTGTATGTTTTGATTATATAGTTGTTTCCTTTGCAAAACATGCAGACAAGTTCATTTCTTGTGCAAACACATGGTAAAATTTGGGCTGACTTAAGTTCTATTATCTTTTGTTACTCAAATATGCTAGAAGCCATACAAAGAATCTCAAAACAATCAATTTCTAGTTGCATTTAGGTGTTCCTTGAAAGTTGGAAATTGACTTAAATGGCTCTATTGTCTTTGTAGTTGAGTTTTTTTAGCAATGATGGCTTGCCTTAGAAGGTTCTAGAATTCAGGTTGTATGGAAATGACCTATAGATAGTTCTGCAGGAAATGTGTGTAATAGGAGGAAGTATCTTCTTTATGTTTTATAAGCAGCTTCTTTATTGACCTGTTGTATCTATACCAAATGAAACTTTGGCAGTGGAGTTAGTATTTGATCTACTGGGTAATTGCATGTTTTCCTTCATAGATAAAATTAAGTTATTTATTACTTGAATTTGTCTTAAGTTGGCTTGGGATCTGTTAGAAATTCAAGTAACCTTTGAAAGGAAATTTTTTAGTCCAAGAAGCTTCCATATAAATTTGGCCCCAGAGTAGGAGGATCGCCTACCATGAAAAGTTACCGCAAATAAAATAAAATTCCATTATTGTAAATGTAATGATAAATATGGACTGCATCTGTCACGACAGAATGATATGGAGACTGATCTTGAGTCCCTGAAACCAATGTCGTACACAGTTCTGTTGTTGAACTCCACTTACATGGTAGATGTAGATCTCAATCTACACGATGGATTCCTACCTTCTAATGCTACTTGGAACTCAGTATTTATGTCTGTGTATCGATATGCATTGGCAATATTGTTGAATAATACATGTAGAAAGGAATGTTTATGTTCTCGTTGCACAGAAATAATGAATGATGCATAAAATTAATGATTCTTCTCAAAGATAAATGGATGCATTGTGTCAATTTGTTTGTCTTCTAAGAAGTTTTTTTAAGAAGCGTTTTTTTTTTTTATTCACTTTTTTTTAGAAGTCCAAGCTTATTTGATAATGAGATTTGTCTTCCCCTCTTCTAACAAGTGCACTAAAGAAATTATAGCCAGCATTTACCTTGTTTGAAGTGCATAACTGCATGTGAATGGACTTGTGAATCTGTGGGGTCATCTGTTTTGCTTGACCAATTTTCTAGTTATTATTTGTTGATATTTCTCAATCAATGTACAAGTTTCAGTTTTGTACATCTCTATAGCTCTATTAGAGATTCTTTGATAGACTAAGGTGGATTGTCTTTGTTGTGCAAGGAAGAGAATGAAACACCTGGATGGACCCAGTTGAAGCTTCCAGGCCAAGCTCCTTCTCCTCGATGTGGTCATACTGTTACTTCTGGAGGACACTATGTAATAAACAGTTTCTGTTTTCCTTGTGATCTCTTTTCACACATTCATTTTGATGTTGTCATTGTCAGCCCTATTTATTATGTCAGTGCTGAAACGTTTTTCTTCTAGATTCTTAAACCTGACTGTTAAAATCTTGTCTTTGCAGCTGTTGTTATTTGGAGGGCATGGGACTGGTGGTTGGTTGAGTCGTTATGACATCTATTACAATGACTGCACTATTTTGGATAGGAGTGAGTGCTTTCCTACTTTGCTTGTTGGATTTATAGCAGATGTTTTCTGAATGTTTCATGTTGATTATTGTGAACCATTTGTATTTTAATGCTATATATATTATGACCCTGAATGAAGATTTTAGTTGATAATCACATTTTGAAGCAAATATTTAAAGTTTTGTCGCCAGACAAATTAAATAGAAAATGCCAGTCTGTCAGATCTTCACCAAATGTCATGACCATGACTTGATTCTTCAAAATCTTTTATATTTTTGTATTTAGGTGTTAGGGGGAAATATAGTCCAAAAATTCAGGGAAGGTGCTAACCTCATGTTGAAGGAGTGGAGTTTACACCCTCCTACATCTGTGTTCACACATACATATGAACATCTGGTTAAAATTATGTATATATTTATTTATATGAGAGCCCTTTTAGCAAAGCTTCAATATTTAAAATTGAAATGAAGGATTGAAAAATTTTCCTTTAAATTTTTACTTCATTAAGTTTAATGGTATGTGTTACAAGAGGATATAATTTTTAGGGATTTAGCTTAAAGGGCATCAATGATGGCATTTTTCTTTTGTCTAGTTGGGGCTCTATAGCTATGCAAATGACACATTACAAAGTACTATTTATATTGTCTTTTTGGAAATTAGTGTCCGGACAGTGGAAACGCTTACCTACTGGAAATGAACCCCCTCCTGCTCGGGCATACCACTCTATGACATGTATTGGTTCACGTTATCTGTTATTTGGTGGCTTTGATGGCAAATCAACATTTGGCGAGCTATGGTGGTTGGTTCCAGAAGGTACCAATTTTGCTTTGAATTAGTTTACTCATTGTGTCATTTGGCTGTTGTTTGTTAATGCTTTTGCTTTTCAGAGTTCCACCGGGATATGTTCCGAACCATCCATGCTGTGAATTTGATTCTTGTATGAACTTGTAGGGCAAAATATTCTCGATGATGATGCATCAGTCTCCAACACCCCTTTTGTTTGGAGCATTTACAGAATGTTGAATGCAGTATCATTTATAAATGAAATGTTATGGTGTGCATGCATTTCCATTAGATGTATATCTAGAAGGCATTTTCTCAAGTTAGTTGCAAGATATGTAATAGAATTCTTGAGTTAGTTGCAAAATATGGGCAAGCACTGTAGTCGGCTGGTAATTTATTCTGTAAAGCTTTATAGTTTTTTTTTTTCCTGATAAGTAAGAAGAAAAAAACTTAATAGTTTATACAATGTTGTTTGCACTGTCACTTTCTTCTTTGTTTTTTAATCAATCAAGCTTTATAATGTAAGACTTGTTGAAATGGCTGTGGAAGATGCTGTTTAAGTGTTGTATTTGTATTAAATTTGTCATTGTCCAGTTTTCTGTTTTATGCAACATTATTAAATTGAAATCAGGTTTCCTATTAACGATGATCAGGCCCCAAATCATCTTATATTGTCTCTGGAGAAAAAGCCTAAAAGAAAGAAAATCTATAAGCTCCTTTTATTGAGTCAAGAGAAAAGTGTTAGAAGCTTGATAGATTAAGAAATTAACAGGCAATTGTATATCAAATTCCATACGGGGCAAGATTATACTAAACTGTCCCAGCACAATTGGATTGGATTCTTCTGCTGATTCCATGATGAGTCAGAATTGAGAAGTAAATTTTTTTTTTTTTCAGAAGTAAATTTCAACTTGACCTAAACTGTTGCCAGCTCTGCTTGTTTTATAGAGGACCCAATTGCAAAGCGGTTGACTGCATCTCCATTAAAAGGCCTTCCTGAAGATAAGGATGTTGCAACAAATAATAATATTCAGTCTGCACTGGAGGTATAACTTCTGATTTTAATGATATAGCTGTTCTATTGAGCTTGTTGACCAAGGAGCTCAAAGCCCTATCTAACCTTGTATTTCTTGCAACTTGGCTGAATCTATATTCCAAGATCACAATCAACTTTTAAACTTGTAAGTAGCAACAAAGTAGAGGCAGCATCAGATGCTGATGTAATTGACCTATTCCCTATGTTATGCGGATCAGAGCTTATATAAGGAAATGGGCTTTCTACTATAATCATAACCTTTTGATAAATCTAATCACTCCTAGTTCGATTACTCACTAGGAGTTTCCCTGGAATACCTGCTACACAGTTCTAGCAGGTGTGGTCATGTCTCTAGGATTTGCTACCCAATGGTGGGTCTGAAAGGCCCTGTCTTGGCAAAGTTTCATGTCGTGAAAAAAAGTTAAAATAATTCAATAATTCACAGTTTTAAGCTTCATTATCGACGTTCTCAGAAGTTTCACTGGTTAATTCCCTTTAGGTTAACTGACTTTTGTACTTACAAAAAAAAGTCCCCTTGTGTTAACGAAGTTCAAATCAGAATCATAGGTTGTACTCATTCTAATGTCAATTTTCCCTTGACTGCATTTTGATTATTTTAAATAGACCACTAGTTGGTTTTGAATTTTAATCATGTGATCAATCCTTAATATTTTGGACAGGGAAGCCAAAGGGAGCAATCTGCTGTCTCAGAATTACAAAGAAGATTAGAAATTTCAGTTTCGCTCTCTAGTTCTGGGCTTCCAGTTGTAAATGAGTTGGAAGACAAAGAATTCCTTGAACTAGCATCAACCTTGACTGGAGAAAGAGTCTCTAGTAATTTACAGGTTTAACACATGGAAGCAAATTTGGTTTACTTCATTGCCCATCTCTTAGGTATTCTTAACTGACTTTGTTATGGAAAAAAGGCAATTGAGGCTCTTCGTGATCACTGGAGGAAGGCTGTACCAAGGTCCATACCACTTAAGGAGCTAGGGCCTCTGCTTCGTGACTACCAGCGATTGATTGCCCATCATCAATTGTAAGAATGAAGCTTTTTGCACCAGCACTTGCTTATGTTCAGTTAGATCATACCAGCTTTGCAGCAGTTGTTTCCATAAGTGGAGCCGGCTTAACTTCTGGTTTTTACCTCGCTCAGTAGAATATCCTTAGCTATTGGTTTAATCAATTTCATGGGTCTCTTAAATTGTTGTAATGATGACAGGGCTAATAATGGACCTGATCTGCATTCCATTGAGTCTGGTGTTCTTGGGAAAGATGCTTATCGGTTTTACCATATTAAAAATGCTTCTCAGGTATGAGCCACGGAAGACTGTTTAGACCAAGTCCCACTTTTTTCCTTTTGGTTGTTGTCCTCTATGATTTTAATGCCTTGTGTTCTTCACATTCTTTCATTCTATTTTCTCCTTTCTCACATTGATCACATCTTGGTTATTTTCAGTTGCGAATGGATGATATTCCCAAGTTGCTGGCAGAGTACAAACAACTCCTATCCAACTAAAATGGCATATGGGGGAATTCTTTCAAAGAACGGAATCTTGCATGATGGTTTTCCAGGTTTTGTTTATGTCATTAAGACGTTAGGGAAGTTTGCTTCTTTCTTGAAACTACCTCAAATTAACCATCTGCCCTACCACTTGACGCATGGGTAAATTAGTACAATGTATACCTGTTCAGTATGAAATCCTATAATTCTTGCTTATCTCCGCTCGACGTGTTACTTGTTTTGTGATTCCTCTATTGCTTTGGATTATTCATAATTATGCAGTAGCATATTACCATATCATGATGTGTGTTATCCATGTCAGATTTATCTATAGGATGCATTGGTATCTATAGTTAAGGCAATTGTGAGGACTATAAAACTGTTATCAAGAAAATCAAGTGAACCCATGCTCAGCCCATATTCAGCCCCAACTTCTCAGATAAAAAATGTATTTCCCCCTCTCCGATTCTGGATTAGCACTCTGAAGTTCATCGACCATGCATGTAATTCTCTTCAAAAACTCGTTATCAAGTCTGGTACTAAAAAGGGAAAAAATACACCTTCAAACTATAAAAGAAAAAAAAAACTGAGACTTTGCTTGTGCGGATGAAGAGAAATTTTCTTTTGACAACTGAGATTTTGAGGTTGACATTAATGTGTATATTCGTTTGTAGGACATGTTATCTCAATGGGAAAAAACGTTTCAAAGTAGATAAAGGATTACAGGCTTCTTAAACACCTATGTACTATTAATTAATTATATCAAGTACAAGTTCACAAGCCAAACCACTGATGACATTCGAGATCTTAGTGTGTGGATTCTATATGCTTGCTCAGCTCCTCGAGTTTCTTCATTCTCAGTCTCTCACTCTCGGTCAGCAACTGGAAATAATATCACAAAGAAGATATTAGAAAGAAAAAAGGAGAGTAGGAAGAAGGGGAGATATTCAGGCCGACAATTCAGGGACTGTTACCTCCATTAATGTGGCTATTAGCTGAGTTTTTTCTTTGTTCTTTTCATTGAAAGCCTCTAGGACTTCTTTGTATTCCTTCTCCTGAGGCCAGCCAATCATAGAGAAAATTCGTAGTGATAACTGAGTTATACATATAAACTTATGAAATTCGAAGAAAGAGACTAAACAAAATAAGTTATAGATTGTGATAATAATGCATAGGAAGTTCAAGCCTGGATGCAAATTAAGGCCCGTTTGAATTTGAAAAGAATTTCATCTCATCTCATCTTTATAATTTTTTCAAATTCATACATCTAATATAATATACAATTCAACTTTTTCAAATCGTAAAACAATAATAATATTAAAAAATAATATTCTAATAATATTTTTTTTAACTTTCATCTTTCATCTAAAATTATTTCATCTCATCTCTGAATCCAAACCAAAAATTTCAGAGATGAATATTCTAAGAAGAACAATGGAGATAGAAGCAAATACCTTCTTCTGGCAGCTCTGTCCCAGCGGCTTTAGATCTCGGTTAGCCATGTCAATCTTCTTACGTACAGTAGCAACTTCCTTTCGCATGGGATCTGCAAGTACTTCTAGCTCCTAGTCGATTCCATGAACAAAAACAAATGAATTAAGGGTGAGAGTTTTACTTCAATGAAACAAAATCTTTTCTTCTTTTCATAAATAATGGTTTGAAGTTCGAGGCATCTTATGAGTTTTTGCATTTGAAACCGCAAATACAAGCTCTTTCCTATAAGCACCAACCCAAACAAAGAAGAATCCAAGCAGAGGAGAGAGAATATAAATGGGGAAAACTTATTTTACAAGTCCGCATAACGATCATAATTTTTTTCGAGTTATCAAAATGTGCAATAAGAAAACGGTCATGGTTGATAGAGTTGTTGATAATTTTCTGAACCCTACTTCCCAAATCTGTGCCAAGCGCTTAGTTTCTTCTTCAGCACGACCCAACTGAAGTTCAACTTTCTCTTTCACCTCCATCTTCTTCCTCTCAATTTCTTCCTCTCTGGCTTGAATCGTAGATATGGCCAACCTTGTGATCTCCTCATCCTCACTCTCCTCAGTTGAGGAGAGCCTCCCACTGTTGCCAAGGCTCCCAAGGCTCTTCATTTTTTGCATCGATCTCGGTAATGCCGGTCACTTAGGCTTCTATGCTCCCTCAAAATCAACCTCTATGTACTTTTGTAATGCTGTCAAAGGCCCTCTTGTTTGCTTTTGCTTTAAAACTCTCTCTCTCTCTCTCTCTCTCTCTCTCTCTCTCTCTCTCTCTCTCTCTGTGATACTTGCTTTCTTCAGAAAACATTTCAAAGAAAGCAAGAACACATACGTTATATATAGACAGGCGTACGCAACAGGCATCAACTCCTCTAGTTGTAACTAAAAATCTTTGAAAGGATCATTTTACCACAGGCTTAAAAAGATACCACAAGGAAGAAGGAACGAATTAGACTCTCCTGTTAATACTCTGTACTTGCATCCTAGTAAAACTTTGTTAGTTAGCTTGTGAATTTCGACTATGAATTTTGTCCTCTTCTTTCTCTCTATAACCGAAGTAGTTAAAATGTCGAATCAGAATTGAGAGATGATGTTTTTATCAAGCATTGGGGTGACTGATTATGCACGTAATCTACATTGGCTGAGGGTGGTGGTGACAAGAACCAAGATTGCTTGAAGCAAGAGGAAGTTGTGTCACTTGAAGCAAGATTGCTGGGTGATCTGGGCATAGTATTTACTGATCAATATGCATTTATGGCTCCTCACTTCTGGGGCCAGGTTTTGGTGCATCGATCACAACTACTGCTCCAACAAAGTTCTCTTTTGAAACCACATTGATTTGCTTATGCATATGTATATATACACACAATATAGCCGTCGTGGGCTACAACCTTTTTTCTTTTTTTTTATACATTGGAGGAGGGGATCGAACGCAAGACTTCCGTTCTGGAGACTTTGGTGTTATGCCATCAGACCGTAGGCCTTCGGCGTCGTGGGCTACAACTTTGGCGCACTACTAGGAATATTAGGAGTGCTTCATTGAAAAGAAAAGTTCATCACCAAAAAGGTTCAAACCAATTCGTCTTTCTAAAAGCAGAATTCAATATAGACAAACTACAAAAGCACCCACCATTACATGACCAGGATTACCATTTCTTTTTACAAAGTTTCGACCAATCTTGGGATAAACAAGTCATTGGGATGGAAAAAGTATTGAGTTTCAATACGTCTGGTTTATACCACTCGATCCAAAACAACACGTATATCAGACAGACTCCATCCTATAGTCATAGAAATACTCATGAATTGGTAGAAGCGAGGCAGAGCACACATTCCCTGCAAAAACTGGTGCGTACGTACGTGGTAGGGGGGAGCATGAGAAGATGGTCTGTAGAACATGCGCTGCATTCTCGATGCGGTGGGTGGTGGTAATTAGCTTTTGTTTTTATTCCTTTTCCTCTATCTTTCGTGTTTCCTTTCTTTTGCTTATTTAACCCTTTCAAAAAGTATCGGAGATTAATTGTTGATTAAGTAAAAGAATGATATTTTCGGTAGTGAGCACTCTTTTTTTTTTTTAAATAAATAAATAAATATGAGATTTATAGAAAAAATTAATTTTTTTAATAGTTAACTTTATTCTTTTTCAAAATATATGAATTAATTTTTTAATAATAAATCATGTTCTTTTTTAAAAAAAAATAATAATTGTATCTAACATTACTCGTAAATAAAATAAATAATAATAACTAGATTTACCATTGTTTTATTAAAAATAATAATAAATTAGGTAAGAAATGATGGAATATACGTCGTTGATAATTTAAGGAAGAACAAATAGTTTTTGTCAACAAAATCTTAAATATTTAATAAAATTCTCCATACAATACAAGTATGGTTTCCATAGTTTAATTATTTCTTGTGATATCATTGATTTATCGTATTTTTTTTACGTGTTAATTAGAAACATATGCTCTAATAATTTATTGACACCAATAACATCGGATTTTCCAACGATATTCGAAAGTACTCATTGTGTAAAATTTATGATCCCAATTTTTTACTCCAACTAAAATCACTTAAATTCATGAAAAATCAAAATCATAATTTTTGTTGTTGGCATATTTATGAAATATAAGTTATTTAACTCTCAAGTCAATGTAGAGTACACATTATAGACATTATTGATACGATACTATTTGATTTGCAAAATTAAAATGTATTGTTTTTGTTATAAATTAAATCTTGATAGATCTATAGTATGCAGTATGAGAAATTATATTTGAAGTTGTGGAATATGCAAGCGCCGTATAATTTTTTTGAGAAAAATGAATAAATATAGAACATGCATGAAAAAAAAATTAATATTTTAATAATAGACCTCATTCTTTTTCAAAATAATTATACAATACTTACACACTTAACGACTATACGTAACATTACTCATATAGAATATATCCTCCACGGCAAAGTAAACTCACAATTTTATAATAAAAATATTCTTACAATTTGTGAATTTACATATCTAATTCAATTTTGGAGAATTTTCACGTTATTTGTGGATGGTCCCGCTGGTCCCCACCCTAGATCCTGGCCTGACACAGTTTACGTAAGTGATGAACGGTTCAGATGTAAAAGCAAATTTGCGGCATAGGATCGTATGCTACACCCACTAAACCAGAATTCTCGCATTACTCTAGAAAGTAGCCGATGAAACAAGGAAGCCGGTACCGGGTATAAAGTAAACCGCCCCATCTTCTTTCTCTTACCTGCCTTCGGACCCCATATTTCGTCGTCGGATTGTTTGGTTGAAAACCTTAGATGTATGAGAGTGTTTCTGGATTCTCTAATACATGAATTTTGAGAAACCG
>QEOT01123549.1:0-68592 GCA_003123785.1 Pterocarya stenoptera
TTTTTCATCATAAATACATGAGACCCCATCAAGTGTTGACGGGGTTGAAATATTTGTGGTTCGAAAGCATAAGCGTGTATGAATTCCAAAAAAACAAAAAAAAAAGTGGTCCGAGACTCCGAGTTATTGATCCTGATATATATATATATGAACAGAAAAGGCAGCCTAGTGATATAATACAATAAGAATAAAGATTATATTGATGTATATCATATCGAAAAGCTAGTAGAGAGAGAGAGAGAGAGGGAAAGAGAGAGAACCTGAGGGAGCTAGGGCCACTTCATCTAGCTAATTCATCCATGGGACCTTTTACAAGGCATCTAAAGGAACTTTCTCTTAATCATGTCTTTTTATAATTTACTTAATTTTGAATGCCTTTTCTTTTGGTTTTCCACAAGATAAGACATGTACGTAACGTCGGTCTCTAGCTAGAACGCTCATAATGGTCAAACCAGGCTAGCTATAGATCACTCAATGCCAATCCAAGTTTTGTTCTCTCAACCCATCTTATCCTATACTTTTATTTCTATCGTTATAATTTTCATAAATTTTTATATAAAATATAATAAATAATTAATCAAATTTTTTAAATTTTAAAATAATAATAATATTAAAAAATTAATATTCTAATTAATATTTTATTCAATTTTTAACTTTCATCTAAACTCATTTCATTTCAACTCATAATTCAAATCTCCTTCAGTTTTTGAATGTCATGTAATGGTCCCTAGTTAGCTACTCCCGGCCTAGCTAGCTTGTATGTATATCTGGGACTCTCTACTCCTGAGAGTTACTATAATTAAGGATGATCAATCATAATAACCTCGGAGAGATAGAGACAATAATACAAAGTCAAACTCATGAAAACATCATTATTAATGTTGCAATGTACAGTGATTACAAATTCAATTGAAATATATAATAGCTCCAAATTAAAGAAAAAAAAATTACAAACTCCAAAGAAATAGTACTATACTAGTGGATACTACATGCACGTACGATCACCAGTTCTGCTACCACGCCACGGCCATAGTTAAAAAAACACACACACACACACATATATATACGAGGGTAAAATATCCTAAATTACTCTTTTGGTTCTTAATTTTAACCTCTCTAAATTTTGAATGTTTCTAATCACATCCCCCAGCAGTGATATTAACACAGTTTGCACAAGAAATGAAAATTTCCCACAGCTAGCACTTCAATTCTCCAAACTTCTTACCCTATATGTTTACCTAACTAGGTCGAGTGCACGCAAATATTGGAATGTTTTTCTGATCTTTCCCTGCATGCTTTTCCTCTAAACAAATGGGGCACCTTAATTGCATGGCACAATCATCTTGTTCATGGCTCCATGGAAGAAGATTAATATACACGGTTGATTGCATCGATCTGTAGTCATTTTTATCAGCTCATAATTGTCGTACAGGGTAGTATAGTGCACGAGCAAATGAAAGCCATATAATTTGATGTGTGTGGCCTCAGCTTTCCAGCTGAGCTCTAAAGTCTATATCTTCAGCAATCTTCCTGGCATCGGCAGACGTGCCTAGCAGGCCACGTTTGGTGAATCCCACGGCGTACAGCCCGCATCGGCCTTTCCATCCTTTCGGGAATGGTTCCCGAGGCAACCCATCTTTCTCGGAGAACATGTCGCTCTCCTGATGACAACAAAATTTCAACTTCTTACAATTTCCTTTACTCTTGTGAATGAACACATGCTTGAGATTGTATATATATACATAAATTATATAAGCACATGCTTCCTACCTTTAACCAAGATGGGACATTACTTTTGTATCCCGTGGCCAAAATGATAGCATCGAACTTTTCTACTTTCCCATCAACGAACTCCACAGCATGGTGCGTTAGTCGCTTTATTGCTTTGTATACCTATATCCACGATGTGGGGGTGAAAGTTAGCTAGGCTCTAGTTATCAAAGGTGACATGTTTGATGATGTTACAAAACAACGTGTTTCATGGTTGTAAAAAATGTCTGATTTTTTAAGGACTACGAGTTATACATATATACACACACACAATGAACCTTGATGTTCCCTGTCCTGATCTTGGCGAGTGTTCCAACATCTAACACGGGCGTCTTGCCAGACTTGTTCTTGAGCTCAAGAGGACCAAGCTTTGGGCGATTTAGACCAAATTGAGCGGTGTCCCCAAGCATCATGCGTGACATCAGAAGTAAGAATTGATCTACGAGGGGCATGGGGAGCCACTTGAGCAGCCACATGGACAATACAAAAGTTGATCTTCCCAGCATCTCCTGGGGCAAGACATGCACCTGCAACATAATTTTAGGAAAAAGATCATGTGGTTAAAATAATAGAAATTAAAGGGCTAAAGATGTTGCATGGGACCTCTGATGATCAGTCCCGAAAGCTCGTGTTCATTTGTGCCTCTTCTAGGACATGACTTCCATGTCATTTTTCCATACCTAAAAATCTGCAAAACTGACACTAACTTCGGAGTTTTTTTTCTTATTAACAATTTTATACAAAAAAGGTAAAATATTAGGCTATATGCCATAAGATTTTGTTCTGCTGGCCATTGTTGCGCATGCCAACAAATAGCAAGAAAGTTATAAAAGTATGACATCTTCTCCTGCTGAAAAGTTCTTTATGGACAGACTCTCGATTTTTTTTTTTTTTTCCATGGCTTTTACTGTTTACAGACTTCCGTTTTCATTTGAGTAAAACCCTCGCCAAAATAGAAAAATAAGTTAATAACAGTCAAGATTAAGTCAAAACCACAACAGTAAAAAATAGTCGAGCACAAAGAAAAACAGGAAACTATTAACTGCCATAAATCAATGTTAAAGTATCATTTCCGCCGATACTTGTAAAGCAATGAGAAGAACCGCTTCGGGAAATGTTTGGATAAACTTCACAAAGCTTTATATTGCTGTTTAACAGTGGTTTGAAATGTAATATTTCTTGTGTCGGAAGACTTCAAACTTCTTAATTTAATGGTTTCATTTCAGCTAATTTTGATGCTGTGAAGCAAGAACAACTTGCTGATAAACTCAGCTGCCAGTTTATCAAATATAATAGTCTGAATTTAGTTTGATAAGAATTTAAATATGCTCACCGAATCTCTAACCACTAGGGAAGGGCGAGCATTATAGTTGCAGAGATCCAAGCAGACCTCCATGCCTGAGTTCCCGCATCCAACCACCAAAACACTCTTTCCATTAAACATATCCCCGCTCTTGTACGCACTTGTGTGGACCATAGTTCCACAAAATTCATTCATTCCCTCAATTTGTGGCACAACATTCTCTGCATTCTCTCCAGTTGCAACTATCAGCCATTTGCTCGCGTACTCTGCTTCTTCATTTTTCAAGCTCTTTGTCCGAACCCTCCAGAACGCTCGAACCTGATCAAACTTTGCACTCACCACTGTTTCGTTGAATACAGGTTTTATCTCAAAACGGTCTGCGTAGGCCTTCAAATATGCCACAAACTGTTGTTTAGTTGGGTACGTAGGGAAATTCCTGGGGAATGGCATGAAGGGGAGCTCACAGAATTTCTTTGGAAGGTGAAGACGGAGACGGTCATAGGTCTTTTGCTGCCATAAGGAAGCTAGGCAAGCTGCTCTTTCGAGGATTAAGCTTGGAATACCTCTTTGTTTGAGACAAGCTGCTACAGCTAAACCTGAAGGGCCAGCCCCAACTATGACAGGCCCTGGCACCCACTTACACCTTGGTTTCGCCGTCTTTTGGTTGAGATGGTCATGGATTCGCTTGCCTCCCAATTCCTTCAAGTAGTCCATAAACAGCTAGCTGGTGAGAAAAGCCAAAGGAAAAGAGTTGCAATAAGATTTAAACTGATCACTTGGCTTCAGAGTGCCATGGGTCGACGTTCATGCAAAAGAAGAAAACGGAGGATATCGATACGTGATTATGACAGAGACTCAACTAATGGAATAGAGCTCGGGAACTCTGGCGCTCTCTTTGAGTGAGTATTAGGCTGAGATTTTGGACATAACATATTGGGAAGTCCTGGATTTCTGGAAATACGGATAATCAGGAGGGTTTCAGACACTTTTAGGAAATGTGGGCTTGATCTTTTGGTTTTGTTTAGTGGAGCAGAAAATGGAGAGCCAAATCAGCTGCGAAGCATGAAGAGGAAGAGCTTTAATTTGCTTAGAGAGCTAGAATGAGAGAACAAGCTAGAGAGGTTATTTCACAGTGGCAGTAGTATAGTGGGCTTGGGAGGAGTATATATATCGGTGGCTCATGGTTAGGTTTTCTTTTTTGTTAGTTTTCTGTACAGAAAAGGACAAAAGAAGGGAGGGTGGACCAAAGATTAGACTTCTTTAGTACCTTTGCTTAGGGCATCTACGGAATGTGCTAGACGAGTGTACAAATTAAGGGTAGGTTTGGTTCAAGCACAAAATTTTCATTTTTATTAATAGCATCATTATAATTTTTTTAAATTTTTATACAAATTATAATAAACAATTTAATTTTTTAAAATTTTAATTTAATTTTTTTAAATTCTAAAACAATAATTATATTAAAATATAATATTTTAAACTTTCATCTAAAACAAAAAATTACCCTAACTACTCCCAAGAAATACAAAAGTATTGCCTGTTTAGATCTTTACATGGTTCTTATCTATTTTTATCTCATCTTGATATCTAAATATTATTTAAATATAAATACTTTTTAATTTTAATTTTTCAATTTTTTCATTTAATCGTTATCTAATCATAACAATTTTTTAAAACTTTCAAACAAAACACAAAAAATAATTTAACTTTTTCAAATCTCAAAACAAAAATTATATTATAATAATATTTTAACTTTATAATAAATAAATAATTAAACGTCATTGGAATAATCTGAATATTTTTATCCAATTTTTTCTTTCATTTTCCAAATCTTCATAAAACATCATAACTCAAATTATTTTATTATTATTCACAGATTTCTCATCTCATTTCAACATGATCTAAACGAGAAGGAGTAAGTAGAGATTGATATAATAGACACGAGTCTTAGTTTCTTAGCATCGTGCCTATAATTACTCGAATTCATGACCCATGCACATCCTCGATCAAACCTTATAAATTTAATCATCAAACCAACCAATAGCATCCTCCTATGTACACATATACTTGACCCCACAGGCACAAATCATTGAGAGAGAGAGAGAGAGAGAGTACTTGTTACAACGACGTGTTGCTACTCCAGTCTCCCATTTATGGCACTGCTCAATCAAAAGCAGTGGGCGTTGGGGATGAAATGCAGATCATGGTCAACCGATTAATATTGTTCTAAGTATGTTATATATATGGATGTCTTGAAAATGTTTGGGGTGATTTGCAGCTAGCTAGGTTTGCAGGCCCAAAACTATATGTAATTCTGACAGAGAGTCTCTTGCGAGATCAAAGATAAACACTAGAACCAGATGTTTGAATAATAAGATAAGGCCAATTTGACAATATTATCGATCGTGTCCCAAAATCTTATGATCTCTAAGTGACTCATCAGCCTAATACATTTCACTACAACAAAAACAGCATTTTTCGATCAATTTATCGTGACCAAAAGACTATTTGCAACCAAAATTAGTTGCGAATAGTCTTTTGGTCGCGATAAATTGGTCGAAAAAGGCCGTTTTTGTTGTAGTGTTTATTACTTAATTTGTTTTGCTTAATATTCATCTGTCACTCAATTTCACTTAAAATAGATAATATTCATTTAGATAATTTTATTTGATGATTACGTACGTAGTCACTTTTATGTTTTTTTTTTTTTTTTTTGGGGGGGTTTCTATCGACATGTCTTTAATTTCTTAATTTGATTATGTCATAATCTCTCCTCAAGATGACTATATGTTGGACAATATAATATAATTTATAGTGCAAATTAAAAATATTAAAAAAAGAAGAAGTACATGATATTTTGATATTAATGAAACATATCATTTCTGTTTTCCGGGCATATATATAGTTTATTTTTACAATATATATATATTTATATAAATTTTATAATTGTGGTCCCTAACTTCTCACTTGTGCGACCAGGCATCAATCCACATGCACAAGCACTAATAAAAGTGTTAAAAACATTCATTTGTTATTTTAGTAACTAGTTGATATGCTGCTTAATTGATCATGGTGACGATATCCATTCTTCTGTCACAAGAAAAGCCAGACGTTGCAAGCCAGAAGTGTGCATACACACACACACACAGATATATATATATATAAATATATATAACAACCATTATCCTGATCATCCAATATTGCTAAAAATAATTAAGGACATATATAATGACGTTCTGAATCATACCTATATATCTTAATGTCATATATCCACTAATTTCAAATTAAGAACATGACAGCTTCTCTGCCCAGGAATGTGATACGCCACGTAGTATATAATTAATTAGTTGATGATGATCATGATGTGGAGAAAGATCATTGTTTTATGGTCTGAATACTTAATTTGGCGTGCAGAAACTAGGAAATACGCCACGTATTTCCTCAATCATCTAGTAGGAATGGTAAAATGAGAATCGAAGTACACCATTTTTAAGCCTCAAAGACGTACTCCCCTTTTTGCCTCATCACATAATTCAAAATGCCCACTATATTTATATATATGTTGTCCCTTGGATGCAGTGGGGTTTGGATAGTGAGATGAGATGAAATGAGGTTTGAATATTTAATAAAATATTGTTAGAATATTTTTTTTAATATTATTATTGTTTTGAAATTTAAAAAAAATTGAATTGTTTATTGTATTTTATGTGGAAATTTGTAAAAATTATAATGATGAAATGAGATGGGTTGAGATGATTTTGATATCTAATGCCCCCCATGAATTATGGAGTATCTCTTTCACATGACCTTATTCGACCTTTGGTTTAACAATCTGTATTATATATTTTAGCCTTTCCAACATTCCTATATATATCTTTCCCAAAAACACTCAAGTAACTCGCGTGCACAGAAGATCTTCTTTTTCTTTTGGTCTCCACAGTATAATGTGTTCTCTTTCCAAGTTTAAAGCCACTGTTTTGAAGACCTTTGGAGAGATCATCTAGGAGCTTTCGTTATTTCGATACATTTTTATAATGCTTTTTCTTTTTCCTTTGGAAATACACCCTCACCGTATTTCACCGGCCAGTTCGATCGATCGCCATTGTAAAGTCTCACTTAATTATATTATTAAATATGTTTGAACTTTGGGTTGTGTATGGAGGTAATATTCCAATTAATGGACACCCATCTAGGGGCTCATGAGCCATGTAAGGATAGGATTATTACATATTGATTGCTTTTCCATCATCAATATTCATGTTTTATGAGTATATATGATTTATACAAACTAAGACCACAAACAAGAACACCTTTGCTTGAATTACTCTTGCCAAGATTATTATTTTTCTAAAGTACATAAAATGAGAATGATTTGAAACTAAAAAAGAAATTCCTTGTAGAGAAGATCAGATATCGGCTTTTGATTGATTGCGTGATGTATACCGGCTTTTCACCACCCACGTAGAGAGTGACTGTTCTGAATTGGTTCCTTTTTAAGAAGAGGTGGATTTTGATCTCCAACTGGTTCCTTTTCACCAACAAGCTAGCTGTTTATAATTAGTAGGTATCTTTTTCTTTTCTTTTTTTAATATTTTCCACGTGGGACTCAAATTTCAAGGTATTTCCTAATTTCTATAAAAATATTACTTTTGTAAACTTTGCACCTATATATATATAATTTATGAAAGTTGTGCCAACAATCCCTAACGTTTCCAAATTAAAAAACGGCACCACCTCCGACTCATGTCTTATATATATAGGCCAGCTTATCAAAAGTGTCGTGCAATTCAAAAACATACACAAATATATTTATAAACGGAATAAGAGCTTAATAATTAATTCTTAGCCTTTCTTTTCATCATGTTACGGGTACCTAGAGCACTTTTAAGTTTAAAATGATAACTTAGTTTAAAACTAATTAACTTATATATATATAAATACATATATATATTCATAAGTTGCAATCACAGCTTATTACGTATTTTTCCTAATGCATTATGAAGATCAGTTGAGCTAAGTTTCTATTGGTGGTCATTTTCTCCTATATATGACTTTAGTCCCTACGTACAGTCTACTCTGATTTTTCCACATCAAAACTCTTGTAAAGTCTTTCTAATCAGTGGCCATCTGGAAAATCTGTCAAGATTTCGTGAATTCATGAATTGGTTTAGTCCAAATATTAGGATTCTCTAAACACAAATGGCCCAATCACACTGCCTCTTAGCTACGTACTTATAACAATAGGTCAAGGATACAAAAATATCCCGTTGGTTTTAGTTACGTACCAAATCTAGAATATTGCTTGGGTTGTTTAGCCCTAGTACTTTCCAAAACCAAATTCACCCTGGATATCAGAAAGATAGAGCCATGCATGCTCTTCACTGCTGTCTCCCCAACCGCGTATGTCTTATCTCTTTTCTTTGTCCAGACTTTCTTCATAAACTCATCCAAGTTAAAAGAAATGATCAACAACATACGAATCATAAATGGGAAAAGCTAAAAATTTCCTTTTTGTAGCTTTTCCATGAGATATATTGGAATATATATAGTTTATGATCCCTTCCTATATTATATATATAAGCTCATGTCAGGGACATATAACAGCCTACGAGTTGGCCATGTCGATTACCAATATGATGGATTTGGTCTAATTGAAGTAATTAATCTTAAGCATGCAATATTACTCTATTAATTAATGGAAG
The DNA here is from genome assembly GCA_003123785.1 of Pterocarya stenoptera. NCBI lineage: Eukaryota > Viridiplantae > Streptophyta > Magnoliopsida > Fagales > Juglandaceae > Pterocarya > Pterocarya stenoptera. Next base: position 8,776 of record QEOT01123549.1, read on the forward strand.
TATCGTGAGTAGATCAGCTATATTAATTAATGCTACAAAATTGTTTAAGGTGATTGGCTCTAGCTAAGAGCCAAGACGTACGGGTGCTTTCACTAATTCGTGTCAACTCCAAATTAAAGTCCTCCGTTTGGAAAAGAGAGAATAATATTTCATGCAAACGTCTTCACTTAATTTTATGCAGAACTTCATTTCGAGTCTTCGATCGACTGCGGTTCGGTATATAGAATCGTGCCTTAATTTAATATCCGGCCTGCATCAACATATGCATGCATTAAAAAATGATTAATGGTGTTGGTGCAGAACTTTATCAAATACTCACCCAACTTCAGAAGCTTTCTTTATATTATACAGTAGTATTCTAATTCCAAAGAGCGCAATGCGCATGCAGCAGTCTATTTTTGGTGAGATAAAGGAAATATTAGTGTTTGAGCCTTTTATGCAGAAACTTCGGCAATAGGCAGGTGTATTGGAAAATTCTATACACAATACTATCATACCAATATAAGATGTGGCATATTTATCACCATTGAATAATCCTTAATTGGATGATCCTTAATTGGATGATTCTTTTATCATCTAATAGTGATAAATGTGTCATATCTTACATAATGAGATGAAAGTGGGATGAAAGTGTGGTATATAAAATTAGTCATTCTTTTAATGGTTAAAACTAATTAAAAGAACATATTCTAAGTGGCTAAATTACGCATGACCAAAAGTATAGTATTGTGGCGCCGGAGGGCCACACTAAAACATATAGTTAAACCCCTAGAAGCTCGCATATATATAGCAAGATCTCTAGCTAACCTTTTCGAGTCAACATAGAAATATCTAAGCATGAGCTTGATGTCGGATCAACATATATTCATTGTAGAACACTCGAAGCATGTGAGCCCTTGAAAGCACTACAATTGCTACTGCCTCCAAGTCAGCTCCACCCAAGGTCTCTGCGCAAGGCTCCTGTAAAATTATGAAGAACAAATAGAAATGAAATTTAGCAATATGTTGACACTTCCGTGAAGATATTTGTCCCACAAGTTGGTGATGGATAAAGAAAATTGAGTGGATGAATTTGTGCACTAATGACCCCTATTTATAGGCCATCATACACCTGTTGGCAAAGGACACAACTAATCAAAAGATTGTGTCTTTTAACACTTCACAAGTCACACACAACCTTTTGACTAAATCAAAAGATTGTGTCTCTTGGCACTTCTTTAACCATCACCCCCATGGGAACAATCACCCCATGGGAACCATCACCATAGAGAGGGTGTCATTCCAATGGGTACACTGTTTGGTGATCACATCATTTAGAATTACATCTCTCACTTATCACACAAAATAGTAATGATCCAGTTGAGTATTTTACTTTAGTACCAATATGAGCTTTCCACTACTCAACTCTCATCGGCATACTCTTGCAGATTTGCGTCAAAGCATGACAAGCCTTTACGTGCACACGTTTTTGTCATTACCTTATATGACCGCACTCTTTTACCATATATGATCACATATTATAGGTGACTTCATTTCACTTAAAAAACATTTAGTGAACGGGATCCATTCTACGTGACTGGATCAATAATCAATATCCATGTCACAATTGACGACTTAAGCCGAGTACAAAATACATGTATCGACCTGTGCTGAATTTTCGTTAAGTACTTTCTCTAGAGGTTTTTCCTGAGATTTTTCCTAATCACCTTATCAACAACTTTACAAATGATTAACCGTTTACTTGGGTAATCAAATCACTTTTTGACACTGAATTTTCGTTAAGTACTTCCTCTCCTGAGTCTTTCCTTAATCACCTTATTAGCAACTTTATCATGATCAACCTTTGACTTGGTTAATCAATCTGCATTGAAATTTTATCAAGTACTCACTCTAAGGCCATTACAGGGATTTTTCTTGATCACCTTATAAGTGACTTTACAAATGACCAAAGTTTTCATTTGGGTATCACTATAATTCTAATTTTTTAGGCATCCCCAAAATTTCCTGGGTTATGCATGTAAACCATAAGATTGCCTCACCTCGGTTTCTCTCAATCAATTTCTAGTCATATGTTCCCTAAATTTCTCCAGAGATAAACCTTTGGTCATCGAATTTGCTACCATCTCGATCGAGGAAATAAAATTAACATTGACCTCACCTCTTTCCACTATATCTAAAATATAGTGATAATGCACATTAATGTATTTTCCCTTGGAACACTGTGTTCTACTTTTTATCAATGAGATGGCAGACTGATCATCACAAAACACATTGATTGGTTTAGTGGATGTACCCAAATTCAAGTTTTCAACAAATCTTTTTTATCCACACCGCATTACTCACTTTAGTACTACATGCAATATAATCTGCTTCCACAGTACACTTAGCAACACAGCCCTATTTCTTACTTAACCAAGAAACTGTTGTTCCACCAAATAAAAATATATATCCAGTTGTAGATTTTCTATTATCTACATCAATTCCAAAATCAGCATGCACTATAACCGATTAACTTTGATCACTATTCCAAAAGTACAATTTCAAATTTTTGTTACCTTGTAAATATTTTAATATACGCTTCACTGCTTGCCAATGTTACTTACCTGGATTGGATTCATATCTTACCAATCCTACTGCATGAAAAATATCTAGTCTAGTACTACTTGTCATTGCATACATGAGGCTTCCCACAGTTTGAGCATATGGAATTTTAAGCATTTCGCTTATTTCCTCTTCATCTTTTAGGCACATAATTTTATTTATAGTATGACATTTGCAAACAAGCATACTTAAAGATTTACAATTTTCCATACCAAATCTTTTAAGCAATTTTTTTAGATATTTCTCTTGATCTAAATACAATAGATTTGAATTTCTATCTCTAAAAGTTCTTATACCAAGAACATAAGCAGCTTCACCCATGTCTTTCATTTCAAATTTAGATTTCAAGAATTCTTTTGTTTATTCATCATATATAGACAATTACATGCCAGTAACATATCATCAACATACAATTATAACAATCTAAATTTATTATCATTTCTTCAAATGTATACACAATGATCTAATGAGCTCATTTCATATCCCATTTCTAAAATAGTTTGGTGAAACTTCAAGTATCATTGTCTTGAAGATAACTTAAGTCCATACAGTGACTTTCTCAACCTGTAGACTTTCTCTTCATGTCCTTTAATTTGGAATCCTTCTGATTGAATCATAAAGATATCATCTTTTAATTCACCATTGAGAAAAAATATTTTTACATCTGACTAATGTAATTCCAAATTCATCTTGACAACAATAGACATGATGATCTTTACGGATGTGAATTTCGCCACGGGCGAATACGTATCTATAAAGTCTACATCTGGTTTTTAAGTATATCCCTTGGCCACTAACCTTACTTTATACCTTTTCAAACGATCGTCAACTTTAAAATTTTTTCTGAGAACCCATTTACAACGAATAGCTTTTCTATCTTTTAGAATATATGTTAACTCTCAAATATTATTTTTGTTTATTGATTACATTTTATCTTTCATGGTCTCAAGTTATTTATCTGAATCAATACTATTGATTGCCTCAGAAAACTTTTTAGGATCATTTTCTAAATTTTTCAAACTGGTATTTAATGCATAATGATCTTGAAATAATATTGATGGTCATCTAGTTCTTTTACTCCCACTGTCTCCAACATCAATACCTGAAGATTCATTTTCATCTGATTTTCTTTTATTTTTATTATTCTGTATTTGAATAATATCGGAATTTTCATTGTCAGACTTTGTGGAGATTTATTGATTCTCTAAATCAATATGCCAGTAATAAGGTTCGTATTTTCAAAGAAAATGGCATCCCTACTATCTATCAATTCTCTTTCAGAGTTATAAAATGTGTAGCCACTTCCGTTTTCTACCTACCCAATAAACTTGCATTCCCAGGTTTTATTTTTTAATTTATCCCTTAGTGGCCTCGGGATAAGCATTTGTGCCTTACAACCCCATACTTTGAGCTTGCTTAAGTCTGGTTTATGTCTCATCTATATCTCGCAAAGGTATAAGAGGTTTTATTTTGGTTTCAACTCTATTTAATATATATAGCAGCTGATAATGCTTCACCCTAAAAATGTGTTGGTAGATCAGCATATGTCATCATCGATCGCGCCATATCCAATAGAGTTCTATTTCTGATTTCTGCAATGCCATTTTGTTGAGATTTATATGGCATAGTATAGATGTGTCTTATACCATTCAATTTGCGAAAATTATCCAAAGTTTCAAATTCTCCTCCTCTATCACTATTCAAACTTTTCATAGGCCTACCCAACTAGATTTCTATTCTAAAACAAATTCTTTAAATTTCTCAACTGCCCCAAATTTATGTTTAAGTAAATAGATATGCCGATATTTTGAATCGTCATCAATGAAAGTAATAAAGTACTCCATTCCGTTATGGGTTTTAGTTTTAAAAGGTCCACAAATATCAGAATGTATAATTTTTAGTAAAGTTATTGATTTCCAACTTTTTGAAAATGATTTATTACTCATTTTTCCTTTGATACATGATTTACATATATCAAAATTATCTGAGTTTATTTGTGGTATTAAACCATTTTTACACATTCTGATCATCTTATTTTTATTTATATGTCCTAATCTTAAATGCCATAAATATGCACAATTTGTAGACACATTCAAATAATCAGAAATAAATACTTTATTAATATAAACATTCAGTACATACATATTGTGATCTTTCACGCCTTTCACTGACATATTTCTCTTGCTTATTACAACGGTTCTAGACTTAAACTCAACTGTGTAGCCTATCTGATCTATTACAGGCACTGATACTAAATTTGTACGAATATTAAGTACATTATATAATACATCACTAAGTAAAATCACGGAACCATTTACTTTAAATTCACATGTACCTTGCCCCAAGACATCACAGTATGTCTTATTGCCCATATATACTCTGTGCTCTCCTTTTTTTTTATCTTCAAGTTTGACAAACATATATTTGTTCCTGCATATATGTCTCGTTGCTGCAGAGTCAACCTACCATGAATCTGATGCTGGTTTCACTAGCATTACTTTTGAGACTATTATCACAATTTCTTTACTTTCTTGTGCTTTTCCCTTATTAGGACATTGTGATTTGTAATGCCCCCTCTTTCCACACTTCAAATAATTTCCAGTAAATAGTTTACTTTGTTTGTTTTTCAACTATTTTTTTTCTTAAACTGTTTTGTCTTCATCTTGTTTTGTGTAGAATGCTTGTCTTGGGCCATCAATAATTTGGACAATTCACTATCTTTATTCTTTATGTTCATCCTTTCTCATTCAAGTACTAAAAGTACTGGAAGCAATGTCATGATTATTTCATTTCCACTATATGTTAAAGAAGTAGCAATGTGATCTCAAGATGATGGAAGACTATTGAGTATGGTTGTAACTTACATTTTATCAGTGAGAGGATGATTAGCATCATGTAATTCTTTTGCAATTAACTCCATTTGAGTACATGATCGCCAATGTCATCATTCTCTTTCATACAAGTTCGGTGATACTTATCCAATAATAACTGTATATAAGTATCCAGGTAAAATTTGTAGGCCAATAGAAGAAGGAGGGTTGGGAATTAGAACTCTTGAGGAGATGCAAAAAGCTTTACAAGTAAAATTTGCTTAGAATAATGCATGAGAATTCGCTTTGGGTAAATTTTTTCTAGAAAAAATATGTTGGAAATAAACTGTTCATGTTACTTGGGCCTCCAAAGGGTAGACGTTTTTGGCGTATGATTGCAAAAAACATTCCTACTGTGTTGAATTGCACCAAATGGAGGGTAAAAAATGGCAATATTTTTTTCTGGTATGATAAATGCTTGGAGCAAGGTTCTCTTGCTGAAAATTTTCAAGTGGTTGAGCAACCTCTTTTGAAAGTCAAAGATTGTTTTTTGAAAAAAGGTTGGGATATGGCACTCTTAGAAAGGTTGGTGGGTACTGAGATGACAGGAAATATTAGCAATATGTTAGCAAAAGGTAAAGAGGGAGGTGACATTCTGATCTGCACCAAAATTGAGTGGCACTTTTACAACTAAATCAGCTTGGGAGTATATTTGGGTAAGAGCTCCTAAGTTGGAGGGGCATAAATGGATATGCAATCAAATTCTTCCAAAAAAAATTTCTATTTTTATGTGGAAGGCATGGCATGGTGCTTTTCCGGTGGATGACAAAATAAGGCATATTGGAATTCCTTTAACCTCGAAATGTAACTGTTCTGGGCAAGGGAAGTATGAAGATATTAATCATGTTTTATTTGATGGGGAGGTTGCAGTTGAGATTTGGAAGAAATGTGGTTCGTTACTTGGGTTATCGATTGGAAGATCTTGTAGGGAAACTTGTCTAAGTTGGTTTCGAAGGGCTTCTAATTCCTCTCAAACAGGAACCATCCTTGGTTTATTGCCTTCAGTCATTTCTTGGAGATTATGGGGCAAACAGTGTGCAGCTCATATGGAGGATAAATTAGAATCGGTTCAGACACTATGGCATTCTATCAAACACTGGGTAGGCATACCAGGCCAAGGATTTTCTAAATTTAAAAAGTTCTCCCAAATTGACTCTTACATTCTTCAATGTCTCAATATTCTTCCTATTCCTATTCAACATCAATCTATGAAGTTAATATCCTGGTCTAAGCCAACTCAAGGGAGATTTAAGTTAAACACGAATGGAAGTAGCATGGGGAATCTAGGAATTTCTGGAGCTAGAGGAGTAATTCGGGATGTGCAGGGGTCTATGTTATTGGCTTTCTCCATGAATTTAGGACATGGTGATAGTAACCAAGCTAAATTACGGGCTCTTTTAGAAGGTGTTAGATGATGTAAACAATTGCAGCTAAATTCAGTAGACATTGAAACTGATTCAAAAGTCATTCTCTCATGGTTGTAGAAGACTAAGTGCAGAATATAGTATTTGGAGGATTATTGGGTGGAGCTTCAAGAGTTGTTACAAAATATGGATGTCAGATTTTCACACATTTTTAGAGAAGGAAATGCTGTTGCAGATTGGTTAGCTCGATGGGGTGCAAGACAGGGTGATGCGGAATGGAGGAACGCCTGTGAGTTTCCATATTTGCTGTGGGGCTTGATCAGAATTGATAAATGGGGGGCTTCCTTCTATCAGGTGTCATGAATAATGTTGGTCTGTTGCTGTAAAGTTGGTATTAGATAGTGTGGTCATTGAAGTGAGATTGTTAATGTTGGTTTGCTGCTGTATGTTGGTCTGCTGCTGATATGCTTAGAGTGTTATGTTGGTCTGCTGCTGCTCGGTAGAGTTCTATTTCGAAGCATGTTTAAAATTGGTCTTTTATAGGATTGTTTAGATTTTATAACTATTTGGGTTATACTGTTTATTTGGTTTTTGGTGGTTGGGTTGTTTTTGGGAGAGGATTTTGTAATCTCCCAAGTATGCTTTGTATCGTTTTGGTACTTGGTTTTTTCTTTTTTGGTTTTGTGCTATTGTCTTTGTAAAAATCCAAGTACGGTTATTGTTACCACGGTATTCTTTCGTCATAAGTGAGGGTTCATTAATAAATATGGGCAGGGGTCACTAATGAACATGTGACTACCTTCTCTTTAATAAAAAAAAAAATCCAACCATAAACTATACTTTGCCTCAACTGCATCCATAATTCCTTTAGCAATTTCATAGTCTTTAAATAGAGGAATAATGCGATCATTCATACAATGCAAAATTAAAGTTTTTGCCCATGCATTGTGTTCTTCCCATTTATCTTCACTTGAAACGCTGCTCCCACTTTCATTTGAGCCATTTTCTACAATTTCTTATGACTTTGGTCTTGTTAACGTATGTAAGGTCTTTTCATGTGTTAGAAGAAAAGTTACATGCCTTTTCCAGGCCCAAAAATTTCTTCCATTCAGTTTTTCTATCCCTAAGGGATCAATACTTTTCTTTGGTTTCATGAATAATAAAACTTAAAAAATTAACAAGAAGAATGTAGAAATAATAAATGTGCCCTATTTAAATACAATAGTTCAACTGGAAAAAAAATTAAAATTATTACAAATTTAACAGTAATAATAACCCTTGGATTTAATCCAAGATGGCAATCTCAAAATTCTCCTATTATATTTTAAATAAGGAGAATAATGAAAGTGACGCCCTGGTTGAGAATATCCATGACTTTTCCTTGATGTTTCACCTCTTTCAAAGAATTTATGGCGATAATTTTGACCAATAGGAGCTTTGTAATGTTTTGGCACAAAATTTGGAGCACAACGGCTTTTGAACAGACCAAATCGGGCTTGAATGATCTCCGAAGGCTTGAAAAAGTAAATCTGTCACGAACCAGTTTAGAAAATTGAGTAAATTCAAATCAGTTTCAGGAGAAAATCAGCAGTCAGCAGCTCGGTCAATGGCTAGGCTCGGAGATCGGCTCGAAGGTGGAAAAACGGTGCCGTTTGGAGGTAACTGTTGTGTCTCTTCACTGCCTAAAATGATGCTGTCGTTTTTCTCCTTGGGGTGAATGACTATGTCGTTTATTCCACTCAGATTTTGAATTTGATGACCATTAAACAAAACGGTACAGGGTCTTCTTGTTCTTCTTCACTTTCGTCTTGCTAGATGATGACTGGCATTGAGGATTCTGATGTGCTCTCGACATCCTTGAACTTCGGCGGCGATGAAGGGCCCTAGCGACCGACCGAAACAGTGACAATGTGTGAAAATGGGCTAGATAATTCATTGTTTCTTTGTGTAAGATAATGCCAATAATTTTCTTCAAAACAATAACAACTTACAAGATTTTGAAGATTCCTAGCGAACTCTAGACACCCCACCTTGATTTGAAAAAGCTTCTCCCTTGAATTATCAAGCCTTTGAAGTTGATTATAATATGCAAATATGGTTGCCAAACCAAGCACTTGTCTATTTATCGTCTTCACAATATGCGAAAAAATTTTCCTCTGACATGTCCAGGCTCTTGATACCACTGTAAAATTAGAAAGAACAAATAGAAACGAAATTTGGCAATATGGTGACACACCGGTGAAGCTATTTGTCCTACAAGTTGGTGATGGACAAAGAGAATTAAGTGAATAAATTCGTGCACAATGACCCTATTAATAGGCCATCATGCACCGGTTGGCAAATGGCACAACCATTGGTAACTCAATGGTTGGCAAATGACACAAGCTTAAGAAGTGACACAACCTTTTGACTAAATCAAAAGGTTGTGTCTTTTAACACTTCACAAGTCACACACAACCTTTTGACTAAATCAAAAGGTTGTGTCTCTTGACACTTCATTAACCATCACCCCCAATTGGAACCATCACCATAAAGAGGCCGTCATTCCAAATGGTACATCATTTGGTGATCACACCCCTCAGCATCACAACAAAATCTTCAATGATCCTTGTCAACAGAATCATCTATAGTAGCTCTCTGTAATTTTGTTTTCACCTTTTTTGTGAATTGTATAAAGGAATATTTTATGTTGTAACGATCCTTGGCTGGGTCTAGAAGCACTAACGCACACCACCCGCTTGTTGGTGTGCCCAACTGGTGCAGTGCTCATTTGTTCTTTAAATAGGCGTCTATATTCAGAATGTTTGTTAAGACCAATGAATATACAAGTCTTCAATTCTTCATGGCATCAGGGCTATTCCAAGATTAACTTGTAAACAATGGCGAAAGAGTCTTCCCCTCAAAAAGCTTCAAATCCAAACCCACCCGCCTCCCTCATCTCATCACTGTGAAACTTACCAATGAGAATTTCCTACTATGGCGTACACAAATGGTTCCATATCTCAAAGGTCAGTAGCTTTTCCATTTTGTCGATGGCAATGGAGTACCTCCTTCCCCCATTCTCTCCGATAATACTCTCAATCCAACATTCCTCACCTAGACTCAAACAGACCAACTTATCTTAAGTGCCTTAATTTCTTCTATGTCCAATAATCTTATCGCTCAAGTTGTCAGTTAATCTATAGCCCGTGAAGTCTGACAAGCTCTTCATAAACTTTTTACCTCTTAATCTCATGCCCATATCATCCACCTTAGGTATACGCTAGCCATCATTTCCAAGGGGTCTAGCTCTGGTCAAGCACATTTCTGATACCATGAGTGCTGCTGGTTCTCCTCTATCCCCCGCTAAATTTCTTTCCTACCTACTTGCAGGTCTTAACAGTGAATATGACACCTTCGTAACCTCTATTACGACCAGGCTTGAACCCCTCTCCCTTGAAGAACTTTATAGCCTCCTACTCACCAATGAAAGTAACCTCACTCACTCTACCCATCTCCCATCTTCCTTCAATCTTTGCCAACATAACCACCTCCTCCTCCCCTACTCATGGCTGTGGTGGTTATCATGGTACTTATCGTGGCAACTATCAAGGCTGTAGGAGGGGTGGCAGCCGGACCCTCCTCTTCTACATATCCTTCCAATACTTCCAATTCATTGCCCTCCCCTCTTCCCCACTCTAAGCCCACTTGCCAAGTTTGTGGGAAGGTTGGTCACATTGCCCTTAAATGCTACCATCGTTTTTACCAAGCCTACCAAAGTGGCCCACCCCGCTCTCTAACAACCCACTACACCACCTCTTCTTCCTCTCCAGATACTGCCTAGTACCCCGATACTGCTGCCACTAACCAGACCTCTCTAACCTTACCTTGCAATCTACTCCCTACGGTGGTACAAATAAGATCCATGTTGGTGATGGCTCTACACTTCCGATCTCTCACATTGGTGACTCTGCTCTCTCCTCTTCCTATCATTCTTTTCTTCTCAAAAAATTATTACATGTTCCTCATATAACTAAGAATTTAATTTCAGTTAGTCAATTTTGCCAAGATAACTGTCTTTTTTGAGTTTCACAGTTCATTCTTCTTTGTGAAGGACTCCAAGACAAGAACTCCTCTTTTCCATGGGCCAATGCTTGATGGTCTCTACTCCTTTCCCTTGTTCAAGTCCTTTTCTCCTCCTCAAGCTTTGGTTGGTGAGTGTACTTCTTCCTCGCAGTGGCATGCTCGACTTGGGCATCCTTCTCTTCAGCTTGTGCATCGCATCATCAAGTCCAATTCCCTTCTTATTTTCAACTATTCTGTCTATCCTGTTTGTCCAGCTTGCTGTTGAGCCAAGAGCACCCAGCAGCCTTTTCAGTCTTCTCATTAACATTCCAGAAAACCTCTTTAGCTTCTTTACATCGATGTACAGGGCCCTGCTCCTATTATTTCTAGAGAATGATTTAAATATTCTGAATCCTTCCTAGATGATTTTACAAGATATACATGGTGGTTTCTTCTAATTCAAAAATCTGATGTCCTATATGTTTTCATTAATTTTAAAAAACATGTGGAATTATTCTTTAATGCCAAAATTATCTCCCTTCAAAGTTATTAGGGCAGTGAATATTGTTCACTTCATCACCTCCTTCAAAAATAAGGCATTTCACATCGATTATCCTATCCCCACACCCATCAACAAAATGGGGTTGTGGAACGGAAACATTGCCACATCGTTAAAACGGGTCTTGCACTAATGGCCCAAGCATCATTTCCTCAATTTTTTTTGGGCCGATGCTTTTCATACTGTTGTTTACTTAATAAATCGGCTTCCTACACTTGTTCTTCACCATAAATCACCCTGTGAGAAACTTGTTTTAAAACCTCCATATTACACATTTTTTAAGGTCTTTGGTATGGCTAGTTGGCCTCATCTAAGGCCCTACAACCATCACAAACTTGATCTTTGGTCTGTTCAATGTCTCTTTTTAGGATATAGTGATTCTCACAAAGGTTATCGATGTCTCCATATTCCTACTGGCTGGATAGATTACTCCCGTGATGTTGTGTTTGGCGAGACCCTATTTCCTTTTTCTCATTCTTCTCCAGTTTCAAAACCCCCAAGCGCATCTCCTCCATCTTTACTGGGCCCAACTCCCACATCACATATGCCTCGCTTAAATGTTAAGCCACTTCAGCCCATACAACCCACCCCTTCTCCAACTTCATCCCCTAGTGACCCTTTGCATACATCATCCCCTCTCCCTTCCTCGGTCCAGCCCACTGAGCTCGATACATCAGTCCCCCCTCCCTTGACTCCTCATCTTCCGTTTCTTCTTCTTTACGCACTTTCACTCGATCTAAGACTAACTCTCTCTGTCCACGATGGTACACTGATGGATTGATATTGTGGCCACTACCACTCCCAAAGAACCCACCTCATATATAGAGGCAGCAAAATATCCGGAATGGCGAACCGCCATGTCCTATGAGTTTCAGGCACTCTTGCAAACCAACACATGCTCCCTCGATCCCCCTCTGATACTACTAATCTTGTTGGTTGTCGGTGGGTTTTCAGGACCAAACGACTAGCTGATGGTTCGATTGAGCGTCGCAAAGCTGACTTGGTAGCCAAGGGCTACCACCAACAGGCCGGAGTTGACTACTCTGAGACCTTCACCCAGGTTGTCAAACTGACAACTATCTGAACCATTCTCTCCATCGATTTTACTGAAGGTTGGGATCTTCGGCAGCTCAACATTTACAATGTTTTCCTGCATGGGGACCTCCACAAGCAAGTGTACATGACACAACCAGTTGGTTTCATCAATCAGGACTTTCCTACTGATGTGTGTCAACTGGATTAGCCTATCTAGGGCCTTAAACAAGCCCTTAGGGCTTGGTTCTCAAAGCTAAGTACCCGTCTCATTGATCTCGATTTTTAATCCCCTAATGCCGACCTTTCTTTGTTCATCTACAAGCAAGACTCTGTTATATTGTATTTCTTTGTTTACGTAGATGACATAATCCTCACTGGGTCACATTCAGATGCTATCCCTTTTGTGCTTCACACTCTTAGTTTATCATTCCTTGTCAAAGACCTTGGACCACTTCGGTTCTTCCTTGGTCTTGAAATCAATTCACTCCCCACTAGACTTCACTTATCCCAAAACAAGTATATTTGTGACCTTCTCAAGCGCACCAACATGGACCTTGCTAAACCCATTATTTAGCCAATGTCCACCTCCACACACTTATCACTCACTGATGGACCTACCTTCATCGATCCTACCCTCTATAGAAGCACTGTTGGGAATCTCTAGTACTTGCCCCTCACTCGTCTCGATGTTGCCTTTGCCGCTAACAAGGTGGCCCAGTTTATGCATGCACCTAAGCTTCTTCATTGGCAAGCTGTGAAAAGAATTTTGATGTACCTTAAGCACATTACCAACCTTGGGCTTCACATTCGGCCATGCTCAAATTACTCCTTGCATGTTTTTTTGGATGCCCCGATGACCAACGCTCCATTGGCGGTTTCTATGTTTTTCTTCGTTCAAATATCTTATCTTGGGGTTCCAAGAAGAAGAAAACTGTCACTCACTCCAGCACTGAAGCTGAGTACAAAGCCCTTGCCAACACCATTGCTGACCTTCAATGGGTTCAGTCTCTACTAACAAATCTTGGGATTTTCCTGTCCATGCCTCCAACACTTTGGTGTGACAACCTCGGTGCCACATATCTTTCTGCAAACTCAGTTTTGCACTCCCAAACCAAGCATATGTAAATAGACTTCCATTTTGTTCGTGACCTTGTCTCGTGATTAGCTTGCTGATGTCCTTACTAAAGCTTTGGTCTCCTCTCGGTTTCTCTAGCTTCGAACGATTCTCACCATGGTGCCCTTGTTGGACTTGCAGGAGGGTGAAAGCACTACAATTTCTATTGCCTCTAAGTCAGCTCCACGCAAGGCCTTCTCTGCGCAAGACTCCAACTCAACATCACAACAAGATCTTCAGTTATCCTTGTCAACATAATCCTCTAGAGTAGCTTCTCTATAATGCCGTTTTCACCTTTTTTGTGTCTTTTCTGTTGTAACGATCCCTAGCTAGGCCTAGAAGCACTAACGCACACCACCTGCTTATTGGTGTGCCCAACTGGTGCAATGCTCATTTGTTCTTTAAATAGGCCTCTGGATTCAGAATATTTCTCAAGACTAATGAATATTCAAGTCTTCAATTCTTCAGCCCTTATCTAAAGATTTTGTCAATCTGCAGATCACTATCATTGATTGTGGTAAATTTGAAGAATCACATCATATCACATCAATTTGTGAAATTACTTTTGTATAATTTTTTTTATGACTAGAGTATTTATCTATATGTATACTTGGTTCACCGAAAGAAAAGGTAGTGAAGATTCAAACCAACAATCTGATCTGTCAGCTGCTTTTGGGGGGCATGAATCATGCGGCCTCTGTTATCGACTTTAATTAGTTTTCCACGTACTAACTTTAACTTTTAGAGAACGGGATGCAGATGGTACTTAAGATAAAAAAGGATGCATTTAGCAAATAATAACGGGGTGAAATACAATCAAAGAAATGCATCAATTCTTCTCGAGAGGATCATATATATGCCATTCTCCAGGTTTTGATCTTATTTTCTCATTGCATATTTTTAATTCAAGAGCTCGGTGGAATAAATTACTGAAAGCTTATAAGAATTTATATCCTGAATTAGTGGGGGCCATTAGTGAAATAAAAAAGTTAAGCATCTCATCATCACTTTGACACAAATAGATAGCATCTCATCATGATCATTTTTTTTTTTAGGGAAACAGACTCGTTTCATTAATGATTCAAAGTTACATTTGTGACTTATCAATGCATGGAATAAACCAGACTATAAGTCAAACTACGCCTAGGCTCTGGAGCTTCCCCACTCACAAATTACTTTGTAATGGACATTGTCGAAACTTTACTAAAACTTTCTCCAAACAGAGAAAGCGTTCTGTAAAAACAGAACTTGAAGGCCCCCTCTATCCTCCCATGGAGGAAGAGTAAGGGACACAACTATGGATACTAAATCCAATCGCCTATTACTATTTTATTTAAAACTAAAAATTAATATAAAAACTGCACAAAAACCAATAACCACTAAACAACTACTAACTATCAACTAAACTACAGAACCACAAGCATTGGTGTGACCCGCACGTCACGCCCACCGCAAGCATCGGTATCTCGAGCCCTGACAGCATGAGCACCCAGCTCACGCACGAAACACAACAGCCTCCACTGTGCAGGCAGCCCCTACGCGCGAGCACTGGTCGTACGATCACCAGCCGTAACATCACCCACCACTCTCGAATAGCTCTTGCCCTGAATTACGTCAAATCCGAAGGCCCAACACCTTACTTGGGTCAACAAAAGAACAGATAAACACTCTTTATGTGGCAAGCTGGAGGCATTAACTAAAGGGTTTAGTTGCAGGTGAATATATTGCTTGTTTTGAAGGAAGAATATTAATAATGCAAGTGCGCAAAATGATCACCAATATACATAAATTATGGAAATTAAGAGAAGTTAATTAATGCGCTTAATATAATCAAGTCTCCTCTCTTTTTCTCTCTAGAGAAAATAGGGATGGTAGAAATAGTCTGGTGAGAAAGGAAGGTTATCGAGTCTCAGGTTAGTGAAGTTTGGTCTTTGGACTGATCTATGAGAGCTATGGAAGCGTCATGGGGTCATCTTAATTTGACAGAAGATGAAGATGTAGTCATTGATCTTGCAAGAAAGGCCAAGGCAGAAGTGCAAAAAAAGGTGAAAGGTGTTTGATAGGGAAGATATGGACAGATCAAACTATCAGCAAGAACGTGGTTGAAGCTACTATGGGAAAATTTTGGAGACTGAGCAAGCATGCAATGTTTAAAGAAGTGGGATCAAACATGTTTACAATGACGTTTGCTACTCATGCAGACAAGAAAAGAATTGAGGATGGGAGGCCCTGGTTCTTCAACGATAACATGTTTGTGATTAACTCTTTCGATGGTTTTATATAGCCAAGTAAAATGAAGTTTGATATGGCATCTCTTTGGACTCAATGCCACAATTTGCCTTTGGTGGGCATGAACAAAGAGTGTGGGGAGAGGATTGGTAGGTCTCTGGGAGAAGTGGAAGAGGTTGAAGTGGATGATGATGATGTTGGGTGGTGTAATTGTCTTAGTTTGACAATTCTACTGGGCTTTAAAAACCACTGGCTAGAGGTAGAATAGTGGTCATTAATGGTGCAAAATACTGGATCCCTATCTAGTATGAGAAACTACCTAGATACTATTTTAAGTGCATGAGAATTGTCCATCAGGGGATGAACTGTCCTCTAAAACAACGTTTGGAAGCAACAAAATTTGGTCCTTGGTTAAAGGTAGAATCTATCATATGTCAAAGGGTGGTGAACGAAGGGAGAAACTTTAGTCTAATGGGGTAGGTCAGTCAAGGGGATGTTCATCTTAGTCAGCAGGACGAGGAAAGAAGTGAGGGGCAAGGGCCGGAATCGATAAGGAATGCAGAAACTGTTTTGAAAAAAGGAAAGGGCATGTCTTTCGGAGAGGATAAAGGGGAGGATGATCACGTTAGAAACCAAGCACTGATGAAGGAACCAGATAAGGTAGTTACCAAAACTGGTTTACAAAATTTGAATTTGGACAATTTGGGGGGAGAGGATTTGTAGGGACCAAAAGATCCTAAGGCAGTTAACTTTGTGATAAGCAAGGAAACCACTATTGACTTATCAAGTGATGTGGATAGAGTTGTTTATGAGGGTGATGGGTTACGCTTTACCTGTACTTTATTTGGCCCACCTAAGGCCTAGCAGGATCACAAACAGAAACCGTTGAGAAATAAGGGGGGAAGGTGGAAGTCTAGAGCTCAAGCCTTGGGGTGCAACTCGAGTATGACTAGGGATTATGCTGGGAAAAAGAGGACACATGCAGAAAATGAAGTTGGCTTAGCATTTCAGAAAGATACAAAGAAAACAAAAAGTATAATGAATGAGGGGGCTGATAGAGGGATGGGTGGAAAAGTGATTGAGAAAGAGAGTGGGAACTTATGTGACATTATGGTATCGGCAGAAGCTAGGTTCTAGCCCTGTCAGGAACAATGATAGTGTTAATTTGGAATTCCCGTGGGCTTGGAAACCCACAGGGAATTCGAGTCCTTTATGACTTAGTTAATAAAGAAGATCTCGACATCTTATTTTTGTAAGAAAGACGTTTACATACTAAAAAGATGGAAAGAATAAAGTATGGCTTGGGATTTATTAGTTGTTTTGTTGTTAGCAATGAAGGGAGCGAAGGGGGTTTAGCATTAGTGTGGAAGAGCCATGTTCAACTAGATATTGCTCGCTTCTCAAAGTCTCACATTCATGCATGTGTGAAGATAGGTGATGTTGTGGAATAGCCTTGGTTTCTGACAGGTATATATGGACAACCAGAAGATAAGGTCTGGTTATTAGTTGGAGACTTTAATGAAGTTTTGAGTAACACTGAGAAGAAAGGTGGAAGAGTAAGGGTAGAATATCAAATGGCTAAGTTTATAGTAGTATTACATGACTGTGTGTTAATTGATCTGGGGTTCAAAGGTCCAATATTTACATGGAGTAATGGAAGACAAGAGGATCATTGTATAAGTGAAAGGCTTGATAGGTTTTTGGCTAATTTGAGTTGGTGTGGAGCCTTTCCTATGATGTGTGTGGAACATATCCCACTGGCTTATTCTGATCACATAGCTATCAGCTTAAAAAGGGTTGATGACCAGTTTAGAATGTAAGGACATAAACTATTCAGATTCGAGGCTATATGGGTGGAATACATATCTAAGGCTTGTAAGAAAGTGGTAGAGACAGCTTGGATGGGTGTTATAGGGCCTCTGAATATAGAGACTGTGATGAAGAAGATCCAAAGTTGTGGTGAAAAACTGATGGTATGGAATAAAAGCAGTTTTGGCAATGTTAAAAGAAATATTAAGAAGGCAAGAAACGAACTAAAGGGTTTACATAACTCTGATGTAGATGGGATTAGCTTTGAGGAAATTGGAAAAGTAAGAGATGATATGTAAAAATGGTTGGAAAGAGATGAGATATGTGGAGACAAAGGTCAAAGGCCCTTTGTTTAAAAGAGGGTGATAAGAAAACAAAATTTTCCCATAGTAAAGCTACTCAAAGAAAGAAGAGAAATCTGATAAATGGAGTTAAAGATGCTGCTAGGGTTTGGCAGGTGGAAAAAGAGAGAGATAGAGTAATCTTAGATTTCTTTAAGAGTCTCTTTACTGCCTTTAATCAAACTGCAAGCTTGGATTTTCTGAATGGCCTGGCTGGAAGAATAACATATGATATGAAAGCAAGTCTCACTCAAGAATTCAAGGCTGAGGAAGTAACACAAGCTCTTAACCAAATGAATCCTACTAAGCTCTTTGGCCCAGATGGTATGGCTCCTTTATTTTTTCAAAAGTATTGGGATGTGGTAGGAAAGGATGTTATTGTTGTTGTTCTTAATGTTCTCTATAGTGGTATGCTACTTCAAGCAATAAACCATACTTTCATCACCCTTATACCAAAGAAGAGTAAAGTTGAGTTAGTGGCAAATTATAGGCCCATAAGTCTATGTAATGTAGTTTATAAATTGATCTCAAAATTGCTTGTTAATAGCCTTAAAACTATTTTACCAGATGTGATTTCATTGTCTCAAAGTGCATTTGTCCTAAGTCGACTCATAACTGATAATGTGCTTGTAGCTTATGAGTTAGTACATTTCCTAAGATAGGAGAGCTATGGGAAGAAGGGGTACATGTCATTAAAGCTGGACATGAGTAAGGCCTACGAAAGAGTGAAGTGGTGTTTGTTTTTTGGATGCTATTATGGAGAAAATGAACTTTAATTGCAAATGGAGTCAGCTTATGATGGAGTGTGTGAAAACTATCTTTTTCTATGTCGATTAATGTTGAACCAAAGGGTCCTATTTTACCATCTCGTGTCTTGAGGCAAGGGGATCCTCTATCCCCTTACCTGTTCCTAATGTGTGCTATAGGCCTAATTACATTGCTGTAAAAAGCTGACCAACATATGATGATGGAAGGAATCAGGATCTGCAAAGGGGCTCCAAACATCAATCATCTTTCATTTGCAGATAACAGTTTGTTATTTTGCAGGGCCACAATGCAGTCAAACATTAAGATTCAAAATTTGCTAGAGATCTATGAGAAAGCTTCAAGCCAAAAGGTGATTAAAGAAAAGACCTTGATGGTCTTTAGCAAGAATGTGGCAGTTGGACAACAGGAGCAAATCATGAATTTTTGAGGAGTTCAAAGGCATCAACAATATGAAAAACACTTTGGGCCTCCTCCTGTGGTGGGGAGACCAAAGTATAAGAATTTTTTTGAGTTGAAACATACGGGATGGGAGAAGCTACAAAAGTGGAAAGAGAGACTATTATCTCAAGGAGGTAAAGAAGTGTTGATCAAAGCTGTGGCACTTTCTATTCCCACCTAGACAATGAGTTGCTTTAAGCTTCCAAGTAATCTTTGTGCTGAGCTAGAAAATATGATGGCCAAGTTTTGGTGGAGACTAAAAAAAAGGGAGAATAAAAGGTGGGGTGAGTTGGGTGAAGATGTGTGAGGCAAAGTCAAATGGAGGTGTTGGTTTTAAAGACCTGCAAACTTTAATAGGGCATTGCTTGCAAGCAGGGATGGGATAGTGTTACAGGAAGAATCTTCTTTGCTACATAAAATCTATAAGGCCAGGTACATTCCAATGTCAATTTTTAGGGAGGCTAAACTCGGACATACTCCTTCATATGCATGGAGGGGAATTTGGGAGTCAAAGCAGGATCTGATGAAAGGGTGCAGATGGAGAGTTGGCAATGGGAAGTCAATTAACATATGGGCTGATTTTTGGTTACCAGAGCATAGGCTTATCCCTCAACCACATGATCTTTCTAGAATTCAAGACTATGAGAAGGTGGTTGATCTTTTTGATGCATAAACAAGATGGTGCAATGTGGATATAGTGAGAAAGGTCCTTCCACCTAGTGCAACTGCTGAGGTTCTCAAGATTTCAATTGGTCCATGCAATAGAGATGATAAGCTAGTTTGGGAGCATGAAAAGAATGGAGTCTTTAGTGTGAAGAGTGCTTATAGACTGTTTTATAGTCTAAAGAAAAACATGAATGCAGGGGAGAGTTCAAATTCAGCTGCTATGAAGGTATGATGGAAAAAGATCTGGAAATTGAGCATTTCCAACAGAGTGAGAGCCTTTGCTTGGAGGGCTTGCAGAAATGGGTTGCCCACTTTGGAGAATTCAAAGCTTAGAAAGGTGATTGAGGAGAATGGTTGCAAGTTTTGTCAAAAGGATGTTGAGACTAAGGGTGGGCAGCGGGACTCCACTACTCTGCCCCAGCATGGTGGGGCAAGCAACCCCACCTGGCATCTAGCCCTCTAGCGGGGTTGGGTAAGGCCCAACCATGCCCCGCACCTTTTTCATTAATATAATATATAAATATTTATTATTTTTACTATATATAAATATAATAATATGTATTAAGTAGAACTTTTACTTAATACTTGATGTAAGTTCTAGTGTAGCACAGTGATACTTTTATAGATTGGCTTGAAAATACAAGTCTCACACTTAAACAATATGGGACTCTTGTATTACACTACAACTTACACAAGATATGTACTAGCAAATTTAAAAACTACAAAATTTTTAAATTATAGTCATATTTACAAATTTAAATTTATAATTTGAGTCCCCAAATGTGTTTTTGATCACTTTTGGACCTAAGAATAATTTTTGGGCCCAGTGAAATGTAGTCTATTATTGAAGTAAGAGGGGGCGGGGCGGATTAGGAGTCCGCCCCACCCCTCGGCCCATGCGGGGTGGGGGGCGGAGAGGGCCCACCTGGACTGACCGCATGCCAAAGCATACAATTCTGGTGAGATTGCTTCTGAATCTTCACCATATTTTAATACAACCTACATCAATAAATATTATTATAGTTAATTCAATGTTAGATAGAAAATGTCAAGTTTAGTGGTATGAAGTTCGTATTATAAGATAGGGCTTTACAGTGATACCGTATGTTCAAACCAAGAGGTAAATTTCTCTTCTTACGTCTTTTCTATGTCAGTTACATTATTCATGCGAAGTAGTTGTATATGTTCATTGCGCATGTTCATGTGAATAGTTAATTTATATCAAGTTATACTATATTATTATACGTGAGCTTAAAGATAATATTGATTTAAAGATCATCACTAACCTCAAGTAGTAGTCAATCTCTGTACAGTTATTCAAGATATACATTGAGCTCTTTCAAACTCTTGTCCACATAGGTCATAGCCGCCTTGTGCACCTATGGGACGTACGGTCTGGAAAAACACGGTAAATGTCGATGAGACTTCCATCTCTCATCCACCTTCATAATTTCAGTCTGGTCTTGTAAATCTAGTATCAACCACACAGAAATACATTGAATAAAAGGCATGCCACTCATTATCAATCTATGATTCTGCAATTGAACCTTCTGGACGAGTTTTATTCCTCACAGATCGCTTAAGTTTTTTCAAAAACCGTTCAATATGATACATCCATCTATACTGAACTGGGCTAGCGACTAAAGCCTCACGAGGTAAGTCTATAGCCAAATGATCCATTACATTAAAGAATAAAGGCATGTACAAACTCTCCAATTTGCACAAAATCACTGCAATGTCAGCTTCCATTTTTGACAATACATCAACTCTCAACGTTCTATTACAAATGTCTCAAAAAAATCTCCCTAATTCTATGAAAGCTGTAAGAACATCTTGAGTAAGCTTTCCGCCCACACGAACCAACAACAGACTTACAGAAATACATGCCGTCGTGACTTTTAAGACCAGTTATCTTCCAATCATGTGTTCAAACACATTGACATGTTTGAAGCATAGCCATTGGGTAATTTGATTAACATGAATCAATCACATAATTTTTCTCTCATCATTTGAAAGTGTATACCATCCGATGGGCATATAGCTGACGACCCATTATCTTGCAAATGCAACTCCGATCTTATCCCTAACTCCTTTAAGTCTTTACGAGGGTTAACTGTATCTTTTATCTTTCCTTCTTTTGACATCAAAGTGTCCAATGTATTCTCACATATATTTTTCTCAATGTGCATAACATCTAAATTGTAGCGCAGTATTAAGGTAGACACTCAAAGAAAATATTTTTTTTTCCAATTTAACTCTGCTGCTTATCGTTTTCTCTTTCGAACTCTTGTAGCTTTCTCAAATCCATTTTCTGAAATATTCCCTAATTGCGCAATAATATCATTGCAGATATTGACACCTTAATCCCACAACTCTTGCAACTCTGTAATCAGTGGTTGCAGATATACATCTAATTCGTTCTCTGATAACCTTGGCTCTGGTATCAGTAGAGTCATCATAAAATAGGGATCCTTCATGCACTTCCAAGGTGGTAAGTTTTAGGCATTAATATGACAGACTAAATACTATGAGAAGTGCTCATGTTGCCAAATAGATTAAAACCATCCGTTGCTAAACCAAGACGTACATTTTGAGGTTCTTTGGCAAACCATGGATACTCAACGTTAAATCTCTTCCATTGTAAGGAATCTGTAGGATGCAAAAGGAAGTTTTCATTTTAGACTCCTTCTGTGTAATGCCAGGACATATCTTCCGCAATCAACAGAGACGTAAACAATCTTTGAAGTCGAGAAATCAACAGAAAATCTCTTAACACTTTTTGGAGTATATTACGTTTATCAGATGTCCATCTTGACTCATGAGACACTGGACATGAGTCAAATTCTGCATATTGCTTCCAGAAGATAACACAATCATTTTTACAAGCATGGATGATATTATAATCAAATTCTAACCCTCGCTTCATAAAAATTACAGGGCCTCTTTAAATAATTCTAGCAACATGTCAATGGCCTTGGCAGAATTATGACAAACAGACTTAATATCTCACCGTGAAAGACAACTTGATATGACGAGTGCATCCCTCGTACAACTCTTTTTTGTGCATCCTTCCACAGTTTTTCCAAAGTTTCCATTTCCCTCAAATGATTGTGCAGATGTTCCTTCTCCATCCCTCATCCCAAATATTCCTACACCCAGATCGCCTAACATCTCAATCATATCCTCTACATTATCATCAGTGTCATCAGGAGCATCCACATTAATATCACCCATGTCGATATCATTACCTTCCTCCATTTGATTGGACTGACTGCCAAATCTAACTCTTTTGAAAAATGGTTTACCATGTAAAACCCAAGGTGAGTATTTAGGATCAATTACATTTACAAATAAATGATCTTCCACTACCACCAAATTATAAGAATTAAGATTTTTGCACTTCTTGCATATACATCTTGTAGGTACCCAACTGTCAACACTCATGCGAGCAAACTTTATAAAACCTTCACCCCTTGTGCATACTCCTTATAGTCTCGCTCAAGTCTATCTCCCAACAACATCCAACTTTTATCAATTGTATTTCCGTTACTCGTCAGATATCTATAAAAAAAAAAAAAATCATGGGATAAACACTATCAAGAGTATATTCATAGTTGTTTATCATTTATATTATAAGCTAGCTGATCCTATCCCATTCAAGAGACTATCATCCATATCGCATATATACTTAGTCCAAAACTCTAATATTAGTAAAACTTTCGGTAGCATTTTCCTATAATTCTCTAAGTATGTTAGTCACGATAAGTCGTCGACCCTATTCATGGGCCGAGAAAAATATAGACCACATACCCGAAGAATGCAAGAAAATACTAAACAAAAATTTTAATTGATTAAAACAAGAGTTTAAATTGACTCTATCTGCTATATAGATGATAGAATCTCAAACTGTCCATTTTGAACAATTCAAGAATTGTATCCAAACATTCTATAAGAGAATATTTGGCCACAACTCTTGAATGGGTCTAAGGTTCAAGTATATATAAAAATAACACTGAAATCCAAAACTTTCCAACTCCTACAATTATTAAATTTGAAATCAAATAACATTCCAAATCTGATTCCAAATCACCAATATTATTATCATTTTATAAGTATTAATAATTCATATGTTATATTATATTTTAACTATTAATTTTAGTTTAAGTGCAAAATATTTTTTAATTATACTATATAGTTTTTTAATTAAATATTTTAGAATTATTAATTTTAATTTAAGTATTAATAATTCCTATGTTATATTATATTTTAAGTATTAATTTTAATTTAAGTGCAATTTTTTTTAATTATACATTGTAGTTTTTTAATTAAAAATTTTATAAGTATTAATTATTAATTTAAGTATTAATAATTCCTATGTTATATTATATTTTAAGTATTAATAATTCCTATGTTTATTATATTTTAAGTATTAATTTTAATTTAAGTATTAATAATTCTTAAGTTTTTTATATTTTAAGTATTATTTTTATATATCTTATTAGTCTTTTAAGTAAAATCTTGTAAGTAAAATCTTATTAGCCTATTCGAATAGGATTTTGTTTGGATAGGATTTTGTTCAAACAAAAATTATAGCGTTCGAACGGGACAAGCCCAGATTCCATACACAAAACAGAGACAAAACACTTTCCCAGAAAACAAAATTTTCACAAACACAATATCATAAGATGCATATTTGTGTAGGATACATTTTAAATGGGATTGTACAAACGCAAATATACTAAAAATTAAACATAATTAATTAAAAACTATAAATTATCAAAAATCTAAAAATTAGAAATATTACCTTAACTTTTTGCAATCCAAACAAAATATGAATCCACAATACCTACATAAGCATAAAACACATTATGAGAAAACCCTAATCAAGTTCAATAAACTAACATTAATGAAACTCGAAATACAAAAACAAAATAGTAAAAAAAAAAAAAAAAACTTATACCTCTTATAAACCTCTTCTCTCTCTCAAGAATCCCTTCTCTCTCACTAAGGTTGTTCCTCTCTCTCTCCATAACACTCTCGCACACATAAAATCGCCCAACTGTGTTCTGCCTCTAAAGGAATTCAAGTTCATTGTGAAATGAACTGAAGGTTGAGTATTTGAATCTGTGAAGTCCTGTTCGAACTATGCATTTACGCATTCGAACACAAAAATTTCAAAAAGGCGTCAAATTCTGCCGCAATTTAATTCACGTTTGAATGGGTAATTTTGTCTCTCGAACTAACAAATCAGAATATTCATTGGCATATTCTTCAAATGCAGAGAAGATCAGAGGGTATTTTCGTAACACAATTCCACCAGTGCATTCGAATGAGGCATTTTCACGTTCGAATAGGTGAATCTTCAGAATATTTGGCACAAAGTTTCCTCTAAACACATTCTACGAGATAAATCCGTTCGAATGGGACGTTATTCGGTTCGAACTAATAATTGTATTATTATACTTATACGTAGTTTCCTATAATTTTAATAATCTTTTATATAAGATATTTTGATATTATATAGTATATAATATATATATATACACTATAGCAACTATTTTATATTATAATTGACAATATATAATATACTTTTGTTCATATGGTTAATATAATACCTATACTAAGTATATTAAATAAAAGTATTATAATACTATAATTAGTATTATTTTTTTACTTTTGTACTTTGTAATATTAGTAATATTATATATTACTATTAATAATATAATTAGAAATATATCAGTACAATAACCGTTCGAGCTAATTTCATGTCGATCCGAACAATATTTATTAGTATAATAATAGTTCGAGCGGATATTTTCCCGTTCGAATGAGACGTCACGGTCATCATATACCTAGTTCGAATACATTGTCATAAATCACTCCAGTTCGAACCAGTAGCCGTCGAGAGCAACCTTTTTGCCCCTTATCTCCATCACAAAATCCGCCACTCAGCCACCACAACAAGGCCACATTTTCACTTCTAAGAGGTATGGGTCAAGTCTCCACATCTATTGTTTCGTTTTATGTTGGAATGGGTTCTGTTTGGGGGGGTAAGGATTTCGAATCCGAAATCTCCCATTTTGATGTTTTTCGTAGAAATAACACCAAAATAATCAATAGAAATGATTGGGATTTGCTCCTTAATCATTTCTACCGATTAAAACAAAGGATAACATCTAGATTGAGTTTTTTTCGTTCGGGCTAAATTGACTCATCCATGGCTATTTGGCATGTTCATGTTTGAACGGACTATAGTTCGTTCGAACGCTCAGTTGCCAAACGATATATTTCAGTTCGAATAAAATAAATTCATTCAAATGAACACAAATTCCTGGTTCGAACGAACAGAACAGTCCTTTCGAATAGATTTTCCTAGTTCAAACTATATAGTTACGTTACAATGGTTAGTTCGAACAGAATATGTTTTGTTCAAACTAATTATTTCAATTCAATTCAATATAGTATAATCTTCTATACTATAATTGCAATATTATGGTTGATTATATTCTTACTTTCCTTGTGGTTAAACAGTATGCTAATGGCATCCAACAGAAGAAAACGTGCGAGAGATCAGACCGGTCAAAGTAGTGGAGCATCTCGTGCTCAAGAGATGAGGCCTATACTTGTCAAGCGGGAGATCATTTTGAATAACTTCTTCGATCTTTCATGGGAGGGACAGAGCATACAATTCATCATCATCGAGCAGGGATGAACACCGATCTGTCAGCATTGGGAGACTGCATATCCAAATATGGTCGGTGAGTTTTACCGTGCCATGGGGGAGGATAACGTTGATGCTCTGTTCTACACCTTAGCGGTCTGGGGAGTGAGTATTACTTTTTCTTCGCACACTATTGTTGAGTTCCTTGATATCCCGCGCGTGGGCGACACATATCCTACAATGGCTACACCTGGACCAACGGCTGCACCATCCGATTCTGACACACTGGCCGCATTCTCAATGATAGTGCGGAATGTAGAGCTGGATGCTAGTTCAGGTGGTAGTGAAGATGAGGATCTACTTGATGATGGTCTCACAGACGATCAAGTTTGCCAACTAGTGCGAGACCCTTCGACTCCTCAATATGAAGGGAGCAAGAAGATCCGACAGGTCCATTGTATAGCATTTTTCAGAATGCTTAATTTGATTGTTGGCTATAACATCGACTCGAAAAAATACAATACTGATTTCGGGATCGATCGAGCCAGATTTCTGTTGCGGATAGCACAGGGAGGACCCCATTAATCTGGCATTGTATTTCTTCCTCCACATTGGATCGGAGTCAAGCTATTCCAGTATAAGTAGTCTACCATTTGCACCGCTAATATATAACCTCCTACTCTGATCGGGGGTTACAGTGTCTACGACTGAGCGGAGGTTGCCACAGATGGGGCCCCTTAACAAAATACACTTTGCCAGAGCAAGGTGCACTTGTGGAAGACTGCACCAGAATAGCCTAGTGGCAGGCCAACCGATCAAGCTTCTAGTAGTACTGCCATTGTTGAGAGACAACCTCCTGGGGCTCCTTTGGATCAGGTACGAACTCTATTTGTGGAGTTCGTTGAGCCCATCATGGAGAAACTTAAGGATCTGGATGAACACACTAAAATGTTACAAGAGAATGTTGATCTACTTAGCAAATAGATCATTTTAGTTATTATTTTACTTTTTTATGTTGTATTGAACATTATATATTTGGGATGTAATTAATGTATGGTTTTTATTTTTAGTGTTTGCTACCTTTTTTAGTTTTTTCATTTTACTTGCCGTTCATGATAATATAAAAAATGATACTATCTTTAAAGTTATCTTTATATAAACTTAACATAAAACGAATCACTATAAAATTTTGAAATTAATTACATCAAATTAATTTATAAATATATAAATATTTTGACTCACCACAAATCATAATATATACACATTTTTTATATTTTCAAAATGATAACAAATTAATGGAAAAAAATATATGCACAAATTAATGATGATAAACAATTTTTATATAATTTTCAACTAAATTAGTCGTTCGAATGAATAAATATGGTATCGAGCTGGTTCAAACGATATTTGTTTTGTTCAAATGGTAAAACAACCTTGCCGCCACATTTTCCCACCAAATCTAGTTCGTTCGAACAAATAAATTTAAGTTCGAATGGTTATTAACTTTTCCAGGAAAAATAAATAAATTTCCCGCCAAGATTATTATTTGAATAGATTATATACTGTTCGAATAGAAATTAATTTCCTGTTCGAATGGTTTTTTTTTAGATAATTTTATTCGTCACAAAATATCTTGTTTAAATGGATATTTATCTGTTCGAAGAAATTTAGTAACTCAAGCATTTTTTGGAGACGTCTCCAATAATTACTCTTAGGGACAAAATTAATTAATCCCTAACAAATTTCGTCCCTAAAAATCAAATCTCTTATAGTGTATGCAAAAAGAAAAACATACTAATTTAAGAATTAAACTTTAGCCAAATGTATATTTTTTGAATTATATTTTTCTTATATGATGAACTTGTACGGCTTAGGTTGATTATTTTTTAACGAATCTACTATTATTTTTCTAGAAACATATAAAAATATAAAAATTATATTTATAAGATGGCGTGAAGGATATATATCATTTACACTGATGGTACTTAGGCAAGATTTGATTTACAAATTGTTTTTAGAAATATTTTTATATTGGAGACATAAAATGCGTATATGTTGTGATCTATACCTAGGGTACATAGCAATACATGACACGACTTATGAACTCGACACAAACATGACCCCAGATTGGTGGATTTGAATTTAATATAAATGGATTTGAATAAAAACGGATTGATATGATAAGATAGGATTAAAGGGTTGAATAGATTAAAACAAGTCAAATGGATCATTTCAAAATTATTAAACAGGTTAAACGGATCGTATCATGTCACCTTTTATTTATATAGATCGTGTTAAAATTTTAGAATTTGAATTATTTAATTAAACGGGTCGTGTTTAGATTGATCAATACTCATGACTTGACACAACATAAAATAGAATTGCAAATATAAACTGCCACCCATATCTATACCGATTTGCAAATAGAAATAAGCTCTATGAATTTATGGCATGGTCGAAAGCAACAGGAATGCGGTATGGAGGCAGCTATTGGTGAAGTAATCACGCTGAAATGTTCAGGGGCTGACAGGACCCAGTGGACCTTTAAATTGCGAGTAAAAGGTCTTAAAAGCAGCACAAATGGGCCATTAAAATTTAAACCATTGCCCAGCCTCTAGAGTCTACACACACAGCTCGATCGTTTAATAAATGCTGCGATTGGAAACAATTAATTAATTAGGTGTATGCATCCCAACTAATAAACTAGTAGTAGTTTTTTAGTTGGTCTCTCTTCTGATATTTGTGCTACTATTCCTTTTAACCGATAGATACAAGTATTGACCCACTCATAATGCATGAGAAATTTGAAGTATCTCAGCTGTTTATTGCATGGGTGTACTTCCCATATTGTTATTGTTAATTAATATTTGAATCTTTTTAAATTAATTGGTATCTTAATAAAAGAAAATCCATTCACGTGTTTTAGATTTAGTTACTGAATTTTGTTTTGTTTTCTGTTTTTTTTTTTTTGATAAAAGAAATTGCATTTATTAATGACAAACATTACAACTTTGACCTGAAACATTCATTACAAGTCAACTACAACATTAATGACTCCTCAGTACACAACTGTAACTGACATGGTCTAGTTCATGACAGAAGTCCAAGAGATTATGTGTTTTTTTTTTCTAAAACAAAAGAAGTAACAGAAATTAAAGATGCATGGGAAAAAAATAAATTACATCTTAGAAAGATATAGATCCGCATTTTCAACCTTGAAGGAAAAAATTACAAACAAAGTGATTGTGATGGCGCGTGAGAGTCACATGCCACCTAGAGTATGGCGGTCAGTTAGGTCTAAAGTAAACCAGTGGCCCTGGACCCAGAAAAACAGCGCCTGGCGGCAGAAGATCACCCTTAGCGATGGCCTCGTGGATTTCATGCGCCAATTTTGGACCACGCTTGTAGGTTACGCGCAGCTCCGTTCAGCGAAATATTTCGCCCGTCTAAAAGATTAGCACCTTGGGAGACCTGCGGTATGCTGCATGGTGATCGCCGGATTCTGGAGAGCAACATATCAGTCTTCCTCCATACTTAGCCCTAAAAAAACTAAAAAAGATGAGGAAAGAAAAAAACTAGAGAGGAGAGAGGAGGGATGGAGGAGCCAACTGGTCGAATATTAGTCCATAACTGGAGTGTTACTGAGTTATGTTATATATTATATTCTCGTTCCACTTTTATTATCTATTAGTGCAATGTGACATTATTTATTAATCATAAGATCAATTATTTTTAAAATAAATAAAACAATAAATTCGTTAGTTTAAAAATAATGTGATATCAATAAGAGTGGGACGAACCATGATAAATTTAAATGTAACAATTTTTTTTTTCTTATTTATGTGTTAATATGATACAACACTCAATTAATTGCATTTGTACATGATAATGTTATTTTGGTCATAGAAAACGAGACATCTGAACTAACACAATGGGTGTTAAACTACATTAGTTTTGTGTTATTAGGCATATAAAAATTAAAAAGTTACCTGCCAATAAATAAACAACAATTAACAACAAGAAAGCTAATTTATTGGCCAGCTAGAACCCACATGTTAATTGACTACACATCACATATGCAATTAGTTTTTAATATTAGAGTAATCCCAATGCCTTCATATTTTATTATTTTGGAGCTATTGATGTTATCTAATTAACGTGGGTAATCTGGAGCGACATACATCTTTTATTTCTAAAATAAAGAAAAAAACAAAAAGTGACCTATTGGAACCAGGTTATAGTCCATAAATATTATGAAGACAATGACCTTCATCAGCCTGGACACGTGTCACTTTTTTCCCCATATATTCATTACTCCAGTGTCATTTCCCTTCTTTATAATTTTTATTTTTTTTACTTTCTACGATTTAGAAAGAGATGTATTAATTTTTCTAAATTATCTTATTAAATTATATAATATAATATAATATAAAAATTAATTAATTAATAAAATATAAAATCACCGTTTTTTTTTAAATTTTAAATTTAAAAAAAGAGAGAGACTTAAATTATTTAAATATATATTTTAACACTCTTTCTTATATATAGGCCACTCTCTCCCTCACGTGTTATATTTTCTAATTTAATAACATAATATTATATTAAATTAGATAATTAGGTGTAAAAATAAATAAATATGAGCAACAATAATAATTATTGTAAGATATTATAATATTATATGATATATTTATCTCCTTCTAAAATTAAACGTAATGTATAGACAAGAATGCTCGGAATTATGGTGATCTTAATATTTAAAAAAGGTACAGATTAGATTATGAGAAAGTGAGAGTCATGTGGCTCAACGTTTCATCATCATAATGTGTACCTGGTACCACCATATCGAGGCTGAAGTGAACAGCTTAAAAAAAACACATTTTTCTCTTTTTTAACGGCTAAAAAAGTGATGCATTGGGAAAAGAACACGTATCTTGCACCACGTGGTCGCAGGAGCCGAGGATTGGTCCCCATCCAAAAGAGATGCCTTCGACCCACACCGCACGAAACAGGGGAATGGATCCTAAAATAAAGAGAGAAGATATTTTTATCGATAGGAGGAGACCGGATGAGTTGAGGAGAATATAATTTTATAAATAGTAATAAGATGCTTTATATATAATAGTAATATAATTTGAATTAAATAATTTTTGAGTTTTAAAAAATTAAATAAAAAATTAAATAAAAATATTATAAAGTTAAAATATTATTATAATATTATTTTTATTTAAGAATTTGAAAAAGTTAAATTATTTTTTATTTAAAAATTTAAAAAAATTATAATGATTAATTTAAAAATATTTGTATTTGAATTATGTTGAAAAGAAGATTGGATGAGATGATATGAGAATTTGAGATGAGATCTATTTTTAAACAAGCCTTAAGTTTATTCTCGTTGATAGCCCACAACCAAGGTCAAACACTTAGGTTTGATCTTCACTTCACTTTCAGATGCCTTATGTCTTCTTCTTTGTGTTCTCCTTTCCCCAGTCGTTGCTATGTCACAACTCTCATTCCTTTCAGAAAACCTTGCCCACAAGGTGGGGAAAATCTTTATAAAGTTGATGATACATCTTCCACGAAGCTTCTTCTGCAGATTGGCCTTGCCAACAAATCAAAACTTCCATTAAAGGTCGGTTTTTCACCTTC
The DNA here is from genome assembly GCA_003123785.1 of Pterocarya stenoptera. Lineage (NCBI taxonomy): Eukaryota > Viridiplantae > Streptophyta > Magnoliopsida > Fagales > Juglandaceae > Pterocarya > Pterocarya stenoptera. Next base: position 40,921 of record QEOT01123549.1, read on the forward strand.
TTCAACCTTTGGTTTAGTTCTTCCTCGGGTTCTACTTTAATGGTTTCTTTGTTGTTGACTGGAGGTAGTGTTTCTAAGGGTGTGACCCCTTGACTAAGTTTCGGTATAAGTTGCGAGACGTGGAAAACGTTGTGGATCTAGTCATTAGGTCTGTCCCCTACATAGCATCTTAAGAATTTTCAACCCATTTGTTAACGGCCTCTGTCTGACCATCTGTTTGAGGGTAGTAAGCCGTACTAAAAGCCAGTTGTACTCCATCTAGAGAGAAAATTTCTTTCCAAAACCTACTTGTGAAAGTGGGGTCTAGGTCAGAAATGATAGAACTTGGCATCCCATGCAGCTTAAAAACATGTTTCATAAATAATTGGGCCATATCCTTAGCAGTGTATGGATGGCAAATGGGTACAAAATGTGCATATTTTGTGAATCTGTCAACTATGACCCATAAGGAGTTGAGCCTTCCAGACTTAGGCAATCCATCAACAAAATCCATAGTAATGTTTGTCCACGATTTTGAGGGAATTGGGAGGGGTTGTAAAAGTCCACTAGGTAGGGTGTTATCTACCTTCACACCTAACAGGTGTCACAATTTTTTAAAAAAGCCTTCACATCTGCCTTCTGTCCATGCCAATAAAAGTCTCATTTTAACTTGTGCAATGTTTTATTGAACCCCATATGACCACCCATAGGACTACTATGAATTAGTTCCAACAGCTTCTGAATTAACCCCTGATTAGTAGGGATGTACAATCTGTTTTTGTAAAGCATCATCCCATTCTTGACTGCATAGGGACTATTAAGTTCACCAATTTGGTGCTTTTTCCATAACTCTTGTAGCCTTAAGTCCTCCCCATAAAGCTCTTTTATTTCATCTATCCAATCCCAAGTAGGCAAGGAAATAACTGATAATGTCACTTCAGTGCTTTCCCTTTGCCTAGATAAGGCATCGGCCACAACATTTTCCCTTCCTTTTTTAAACTCAACTACCAAAACATAGCCTAATAACTTTGAAATCCACTTTTACTGCATGGTAGATCCAACCCTTTGGTCAAGTAGGAACTTGAGACTTTGATGATCAGTTTTAACCACAAAAGCATGTCCCAATAGATCGGGTCTTCATTTTTGCACTGCTGAAACTAGTGCAAAAAATTCCTTTTCATAGGTTGACATCCCAACAGCCCTTCCTTTCAGTGCCTTACTGAAAGAGGCTAACGGTCTCCCTCCTTGCATTAACACAGCCATAATGGTCTCACCCAAGGCATCATACTCAATCACAAAGGAGGACTGAAAATCTGGTAAGGCTAACACATGGGGTTGTGTTACTGCTACTTTTAGTCTATCAAAGGCAGTTTGTGCTTCCCCATCCAAATGAAACTTCTCTTTTTTTAGACGGTCAGTCAACCTGGCAGCTATAGCTTCATATCCCTTGATGAACCTCCTATAATATCCTATGAGGCCTAAAAAGCCTTTGAGCTCCTTAACAGACCGTGGACTAGGCGAGTCTAGCATAACTTTAAGCTTTTCGGGGTCAGCTCTTACTCCTTGCCCCGAAATTAAATTGCCTAAGTAGGATACCTCCTCACAACCAAAACTGCACTTGCTTAGTTTGCCAAACAATTGGTGCTGTCTCAACATATCAAAAGTGATCTCTAGGTGGTTCAGGTGTGTATCTGCATCTGGGCTATAAACCAATATGTCATAAAAAAAAAAACTAAAATGAATTTTCTGAGGAAAGGTTTAAAAACCTGGTTCATTAAACTCTGAAAAGTTGAAGGGGCATTGGTTAAGCCGAATGGCATAACCAAGAATTCATAGTGACCCTCGTGAGTGCGGAAGGCAGTCTTTGGAACATCTTCTGGTTTTACTCTAATTTGATGATAGCCTGACCTTAAATCAAGCTTAAAGAAAACCTTGGCACCATTTAACTCATCCAACAGTTCCTCTACCACAGGAATAAGATATCTATCCTTAATTGTAGCGTTGTTTAATGCTCTGTAATCCACACATAGTTGCCATGTGCCATCAGCCTTCGTTTTGGGGAGGAGTAGGGGCTTTGGCTGAGGCGTATCACTCCTGAATTCAATAATTTCTTCATAATCTTCTCAATCTCATCTTCCTGAAAATAGGGGTAACGATAGGGTCATACAGAAATGGGTGTGGTGCCTGGTTGTAATGTGATTGAGTGGTCATGGGAACAGGTGGGGGGAAGCCCTTTTGGGATGGCAAAAATATCTGGGTATTGGCTGAGTAAATGTTGTCTTTTGTTTGGGATTTGGCTAGGTTTGGGCTGGTTTGAGTTTTCAATAAGGTGTAGCATGACTCCCTTCTTTTCTATGCTGTTACACTTATGAATGAAACATTCTTCAATCCATTTCTGACTCGTGAGCCCCCTTAATATCATAATAGCCTCTTAGTAATAAACTGCATAGTTAACTCCTTAAAATTTCAAAGTATTGGCCCCAATCCTTGCAACCAATGGACTCCTAGCACCACGTCACAACTAGCCAACACTAGAACATACATATCCAGCAAGAATTCAACTCCCTGAATGCCCACATGGACTCCTTTCACCTTACCTTCACTGTCAACTAAGTCCCCATTGGCCTCTTTAACTCGAACCTTGCCATCTGCTACTATGGGTATGGGAACCCGAGAGAGCACAGCTGGATCCAGGAAGTTATGGGTACTTCCTGAATCAATAAGTATGATGACCCACTAGTTGCCAATTTTTCCTTTTACTCTTATAGTCTTTGGACCCATAGATCCAATAAGAGCTTGTAAGGAAATCTCTAAGGCCTTTTGCAGGATCTTTTCTACATCACAACTACCCCCTTCTTCAATCTGGACAGAACATTGACCAGTGTATTCTGCTGGCTCTTCACTCTCATATACTACCTCCTCAATTAAATATAGTTTAGGACTATTGTATCTATGTCCAAGATGCCATTTAGAATCACAATGATAACATAAGCCATTTTCTCTTCTTATTTTCATTTGGTTTGGACTGATTCTGAACTGGTACTACTGCTTTGTTATATGGTTAGTGGGGTTCTGAGGGAGTTGGGTTATGTGGTGATTGATATTTAATGTAGTTGGTTCAACATACTGAGAAAAGTTTGGTCGTGTGTTTGGCTTTTTATGGAAGGTTAAATTTTCTTCTTGGATTCTGGCCAGCCTATAAGCTATGAGTAAGGTGTAGGGATTAAACATTTCAACCGTCAAACGAATATCATCTTTCAAGCCACTGATAGAACAACTCAACTTGTCACTATCATCCAAACGCCTTAACCTATTGGAAATAAGCTCAAAGGCAGTCTTATACTCTTCTACCGTACTCACTTGTCTTAGCCTAGTGAGTTGTTCAATTGGATCATCATAACTACTAGGACCAAAATGAATTAGGAGAGTATTGACAATCTCATCCTACTCATTCAATAAGCCTGACTTATCAATGGCTTGAAACCAAACTAAGGCCTTCCCAATCATGTGAAAGGATACCAGTCTTAAATGATGGTGAGGTAAAGTATTGTGAAAGGCAAAGAATTGTTTTACCCTATAGAGCCATTCATGTGGATCATCCCCAACAAATGTTGGAAAATCAAGCCTCACAGATCTAGGCTGAATATCTCCTGAATGAAGTATCATCTATTGTCCAGTACCATCTCCATTGTTATTTGAACTGTCTGATGGGTTTGTATTTACTTTCTGCAATTCAGATGCTAAAGAGGAAAACTGTTGCATCATGGTTTCCATCTGTATACGTACAACCAGCAACTCAACACCAATCATGGTGAACTGTGACTCTGTGTTCTTGATGTGCGCTTCAATAGATTTCTTGAAGGAGGTGAACCCTTCATGAAGATCCTTCAATCTTGTGCCGTTCGCCATTTTGCTAAAAGAGAGCAGGACCTGGGCTCTGAGATACCACTTGTAATATACTTCTAATAGACTATAGTAGATATGGTAGAATTAGAGATGGAATGAATAGAAATGCACTGTAATATTAATCTGAGATTGATCACAGAACAGTAGCTACACTTTCTTTGACGGAAAGCACCTCCACAGTACCGATAAACAGTCAAATATTCTAGATGATAGGTTAAGTCTCATACAGTGACCTTATATACTGTAGCTTAGATTACTAAAAAGTCCCTAAGATAACTGGGCCACGGGCCCTTACAATATTAATTCAACTAAAAAAATAACAGTAACATAGTCTGGTCCACAATAAGCCCAGTATCCTCTTGCCTGAGTAAGCCTACTAAACCAATGTTTTGAATACCGTTTCGGTGACCGTTTCGGTCGAGGCATTGAAACGAGATATTTCGGTACCAAAACTGTTTCGGAATAGTCAATATATGAATAAATTATATATATATTTATAAATTATATTCTAAAATAATAGTATATATATGAATAAATTATGTATATATGTATATAAATTATAAATGGTCTAGTTTGAATTGAGGAGATCCAAAAATGAGCCTGCAGTTTGAAGAAATGAAAAAAAATATATATATAAATGCCGAAATATTTATATAGGCCGAAATTCGATGTATAGGCCGAAATCCGATATATCGGCTGGTACAGGCCAATATATCGTCCGAAACAGGCCGATACTGTTGAAATTTTGGCCGGTACGAAATACCATACTTGTCTGTACCGGCTACCCGGCCGGTACGAAACGAAATTTAAAATTTTACACTAAACCCCTTCTTACTTGGCCCATTACCAAGCCTTTCTTGTTGATAGCCCACGACCAAAGTCAAACACTTAGGATCTTCCCTTCACTTTCGGATGCCTTATGTCTTATTCTTCATGTTCTCCTTTCCCCAGCCGTCGCCGTGTCACAATGGCATCATATATGTAATGTTAAATAATTATTCACGAGCTTTGGCTTTGTGTGGTTGAAGAAAAAGCAAAAATGCCATCTCAAGTAGGGTATAGAATATAGGGTGGTGAGTCTTGACGGGACCTTTGGCCCAACTTTTGTATCAAAATCTTTCAATTATTAAATGTGATTTCGTCATATATGTTAAATTCACACATTTTAAGTGACAATTTCTTTTAAGTGAGTAATATATAAAATTATCTGCAATGTCGCATAAATATATATATATATTAGTATAATAATTTTAAAAAATATAAACGATAATATAGCATGTAATATAAGTATACAGAATCACTAAAAATTACTTAAATGGATGAAAAAATAGCAAGTTATTAATCCTATTATTAGATCTGGTTTAGATAGTGAGATAAGTTGAATAAAATATTGTTAAAAATTTATTTTTTATTTTTTAATATGATTATTATTTTGAAATTTAAAAAAATTGAATTATTTATTATATTTCGTATAAAATTTTGAAAAAATTATAATGATAAGATGAGATGAGATTATATTAGTTGAGAGTGTTTTTGTATTCAAGTGGACCTTATTATTATTCTTAATTCTATTCATTATTCACACATCACATCACACATAATTTTTAATTATTTAACTTTTTTAAATATGTGATATATAACCGAATAATAGAAGATCTCCATTAGTTTAAAAAATAAAAATAATAAATATAAAGTGCGGTATACAAAAATGATGACTAGGAAAGCTAAATTATTATTTATTAAAACAAAGATAGAATCGAAGATAAATCTTTGGAGTAACTACAATCTAAAGCTGAAAGCCACCTCCTAACAGAGAAAACGGATAAGGCGGTGGTGGACTCCCGGCCACCATTTCTGTGAAAAAGCTTTCTACGCTACTGCTACCATTCCCATACCCCGAAATACTACTTTCTGGCGGTGACAACGCTGGACTATTTCCAATTCCGGTAGTTGCCGGTGACGCTGAGATAAACGGGCTGTCAATAGAGACGCAGCCAAAAGGCTCTTGTGCAGTCGGAGACCGACCCATGATAACCTCATGTCTTTGGCTCAACCAACCCAGTGTCGGAGTCTCCGGAGACGACTGTTCACGAAGGTTACCGATTTCAAAACCAGTCTCAGGCGACGACGAAATCAGCCCTTGGGCGCCTTCCTCATCCTCGTCCTCGGTCTTTATCGAAGAAGACGGCGACGGCGACGACGCTGGTATCAATAACCGCCGCTTCTTCTCGCTGGTCATGATCCACCTCGTCCGTTCTTTCTGGAGCATCATACGTGGAAGGATATCTGGGTCTTCCGCGAGTACTTTCCGTAGGAACACCATCATTTGCTCAGGCCGTTTCTCCGTGGCCTCCAAGCGCTTGTTCATACCCCGAAGCTCTTCGTCCATAGCCTTCTGTTCCTCCTTCAACTTCGCTATTTCCATGACTAGTTCCTCCTCATCTAATTCTTCGTGTTTCACTTGTGTATACGAATTGATCCTTCCGTGCTTTTTCCTCACGATGTTCCTCAGCAACAGCTTCTGGCCACGAAGAAACCACTCGTTCGCGAATTCCCATCTATCGGGATCCACCTTTCTGAATCCCTGATTACAGAGGCAACACACATACATATACAAGAGTTTCATCACGGTCTTGCAAATAACCAAACAAGTGACAAGTATTAGCTACCATTTCTTTTTACTTACATAGGTGTTAAGCTGACGAACGAAGCTGGAGAAGTTACTGTGCTTGAAATACGCAGGTAAGATCCTCCGCGAGAAGTCCAACGGGTCGAGGACGATGAAGCTGTTGTTGGCTCTGCCCCAGGTGATCAGGATGTCAGTCGTCGGATCGTTGACCATGTGAAAAGTCTTCATGACGAACGGCGCGACGATGTTGTTCAATTCCATTCCATAAACAACACTGAACGAACTTTATCACTTTTTTCTTTCTTTCCTAGAGGGGAGAGAGGGAGGGAGGGAGGGTGGGTGGGCCGTAGTCAGATGGGCGAGGCGGCACCGTAATATATAAGGGGAGCATATACAGTACCAATGAAAACGTGGCGCTCATCGCAGACGGTTCAGATATTTTCCTTTGGGTCATATTATGGGACCACGTTGCGCCACTTTTTATCATTTTCTTCTTTGAAAAGATATTTACAATCTCGCTTTAAAAAAAAAAAAAAAAACATGCAACCTATATTATAAAAAATTATTTTTTTAATAATAAATTCTATTCTTTTTTTAAATAATTGCGTAATATTTATACACTTCACAATTATATATAAAATTATTCTTTTCTTTTGGGGGCAAGGTAGAGGTCATGGTACGGATATATTTGGATATTGATCTCAAAACAATATCAACCTATCTTATTTTATCTTCTATCATCATTATAATTTTCATATATTTTCACATAAAATATAATAAAAATTTTAATTTTTTTAAATCTTAAAACAATATTAATATCAAAAAATAATATTCTAACAATATCTTATTTAATTTTTAACTTTTATCTAAAATCATCTCATATCACCTCATCTCATTTTCCTCTCAGGATCATATATGGCATATATGATATGCTAGTAGGCCTAGTTGTTATCGTTGACCGCTAGTTTATTCTTTTTTTTTTTTTACATATTTAAAAAAATATATAAATTCATTAATAATAATTTTTTTTAATTATTTTAAAAAAATAAAAATACACTAACGGTCATATCCAGGCCGAGACAAAGCCAAGAGGTTTTTTTCTTTACAAAAGGTAGATAACAAACCTATCATATATGTTCTTATCTAATTTCTATGCCTACAGTGATCAATTATAATGTATATGCTATTCTGAATGTGAAACTTTTGAATAGCAAACAATTAGGATATATATTTAATTTTGTTTTGTCTTGTGAACAAATAGACTACTTTCACTTGTTTACCAAGACATACCCCACCAGCTTATAATAATTTCTTTGAAAATATCACCCATCCATGCTTCGAGGTTGGTAATTGGATACAAATGAGGGTTATATTTATTCAATTAGATAAACGTCCCAAAGGCATTAATTGGTCAGCCATGCATCAGACTGAGTGGAGAGGATAAAGAAAGATAAATCCTTTCTTTAAGGCGGTGCACTGAATAAGTGGGTTCTCCAGCGACCCCATGACTGCGACCCTGATACCAATAATTTCCATCTTATTTTTATTTTGGCTTTTCCCACCTTTTTACTGTTTACTGAACAAATTTCTGTACCCATCTTGGATCAAAATTTAATTATGTTGTATAAAAATTTATTATAATAGACTCAATAAATGAATAATAATTTTAGTCTAAAATTTATTTATTGACTAAATATTATTTTTACCATAAACAATTATGGATGTTGTCAAATTAAAGCAAGTGGTGACTGATGAGAAACGTCACAACTAAACGTGATTATATTATTTTCAGCAAATCTAGCCAGTCCCTTATGCTGAAAAAATGACTATTGAAATTGAAAGGATACGACTGTTAGAAAAAAATGTCTTTAAAAACTTATATTCATTAGGAATAATATTAACGTTAGAAAATTAATTTGTACTCTTTTAGTAATGAATAAATATTCAAATTACAATTAGATTTAAAATAAATAAAAATTTTAAAATAAAAATTTTAATAGAATAGTGATAGATTTGGAGAGTTTATTATTTGATATTGTTGAAAAGTGTCTAGCTAAATTTATAAACGTAAATTTTCTAGTCAAATTTTGATCAAATTTTATTGAGTTCACTACTGATGCTCTTATAAATTTTAACACCTAATTTGAGGAAACTTGATATCAAGCTTGAAATACATTATTCATTCAGCGGGAAAAATCTTTAATATTATTCTTACGAGTATGCAATCAGCTAGCGGCTGCATATAGCTTTAAAAGCAAAAATTACTATTTAAGACCAAAAATAACTTTCTAATTTTGCTCTTGAATCATCTTGATCGAGATACTCTCTTTCATTAGCTCCTTCTCCTAATATAAATCATGTGTAAGGATGTAATCGGTTCAGTTCGATCCGATTTTAAATATATTTTAGAATCAAATCGGTATATATCAGTTTTAAAATTTGAAAAATCGATACCACACCAATTACATTCTTAAATTAATGCTTCCGGTTTTACCGGTTTTAGTCCAGTTCAATCTTTTTTTTTGATATATTAAATATATATAATCTAGTATATATATTATATTATATAATAAAATAGTAATAATATATTGAAGTATATTTTAATATATATTATAATTATACAGTTTTGCTACGTACAACCGGCTTGCGTAATCGGAATGCAACCGGCTGTACGTGGCAATACTTAAAATAAAGTTAAAACAAAAAAATTAAAAAGTAAAAAGATAAAAAAGCAAAAGCAAAGGAAAAGGACAAAGCACTTTGTCTTCTTCCTTCGGTAGCAGACAACACTTTGAAGAATTTCATTTTTCTTCTTCTTCGGTGGAGTAGCAGATCACTGCAGCAAATGTTATTTTTCTTCTTTCTTCGGTGCAGCAGACCACAGTTTGAAGCAAAAAAGAGCAGACTAAACGTGAAGAGGGGAAGTTGAGATTTCTGATTTTAGGAAGGGATCGCGTCCATCTGGGTCTGGACTCAAGATCTGTGTCGTCATCGTCGTCGTCTTCGGGTTTGGAAGTGCTCTTCGTCGTTGTCTTCGTTTGGGTGTCTCGTCCATCTGGAAGAGCTATGCACCACTGCTAATACAAACATCAGTGATGAAAGCAGCTCATCTTACACTTCGACATCTTCCTTCGTATCCATTTTTAAACACCTACCTCATCTTGTTTTTTTTTTTTTTTAGGCATTTTAACTTTGGAAAGGTTGAAAATCAGTCGTCAGATTGTGCAAAGAGCAAAGAGCTCACATAGCTTAAGTATTTCTATTTCTTGATGAGGTCGGCATGCAAATCTCTTGTTACTGATAATTCATTCAGCACATAGGCATCCATGCAATTCATATCTGCCACAACCCGCCAAGAAATAGAAATACTTAGGCTTAATAAATGAAGAATTAATAAGTTATCGAGAGGTGGTTGAAGCTTCAGAGTTTTTTATGGGTTGTCTTCGGAGCTGAGATCGGGTTTACGCTACGCGAGGAATGTGGAGATGAAACTCACAGGATCTTGAGATGAGATTAAGAAAATCAGAGGAGGAATGGTAGATGGAGAGTCGGAGACGAAGGCGAAGTGTCTTCGTGAAGCATGTATCAAATGAAATGAAGCGTTTTATTAAACCACGTAGGACACGATTACACGGCGGTTACTCCAGCCGGTTGTATTCAGCATTTTTCATAATTATATTATAGACTACAGTGACATATTATAATATATAATATAGTGATATATTATAATATAGTATAGTATATAGAGATATAGTATTAATATAACTATTAATACAAAAGACTATAGTGATAATATATAGTTATTTATATAGGATTTTAAAATTTACTATTATGTTAATTAGTAATTTTTCATATAATACAAAATTATTTTATATATAATTATGTATATTATATATAAAAATTATATATAATATAAAAATCATATAAAAATATTTTAAACAATATAAAAGATCAATAAGTATATATATATGAACCGGTTCAGTTCGGTGTTAAAAAAAGAAAAGAAAATTGAATTGGACCGATTTTGAAAATGATAGAATCGGTACCGGACCAGACTGAACCCACTGATTTACCGGTTCATCGATTTTTTGTCCACTCCTAATAATGTGGAACCAAAACTTTGAGGATCATGAATGTGAATAATGTAAGTTACAGTCATAAAATGTAATTTACGTAATCATTTTAAAATAATTTAAATTTATTATTAAAAAATTAATTTCTTTCTCATGTAAGTATCGTATTCATTCACATTTTTTAAAGAATTGCATAGCGCTTTCGCTTCACCAAGTATAATTTATCCTTTTTCCTTTGTTACTTGGAGAAGTGTGCGTAGGTAGTTATGATGTAACGCCCACTGCTACTTTTAGAGTGGTGTTTGGACCGTGGGGAGCAGTTTTTTTTAACTCCATTCATTATCTCTGCAGCCTCCAAGCTATTACAGTCCTACCAAGCTGTCTTTTGATTTTCACTAATTTTACTTAATTACTCCGAAATTATATTATATATAGTTATATATGACCGTATAATCAAGATCTTGTGGTTGAATTCTCAATAAAGAATTGCATTGAACACTATGTGGAAGGGGCTTAATCCTCTTCCAAAGGTCCGTTGGGTATTATCTTGAGCTTGAGCTTAAGCTAGGGCATGGACTAGTAAGCTAGTGAATACAAGGCCTAACCCCATGCAAGTCTCGTCTAAATAGAGCCAGACCACTAATTGCCTGGGTGTTTCGGGATGAAAATGTGATTAGCTCATTTGGAAATAAGATAAACCTTAATATCCCAAAGACTTGAATTTCCAATAACAGGCAGGACGATTATCGAATATTAGTCGAAGAAGTTACAAAGCTCTATTTATAGGGTTCAAGTATGATTATGAGATCATCGGAATCTTTGGATGGAGAAACCATATTATTATTAGCTGACTTAGGCATCGAAGCTGTCCTGTCGAACCCCCAAGCCTCTTTACTCTTTGGTTTCAGGCAATCGCGTGTGAAAAGCTGTGAAACACGCATGATGTAATAGAATACCTAGCTCGCCCATCGTTGCTTAGCTAGGCCAAGCAGGAGGAACCTTTGTCATTGTATTTGGTTGCCACCCCGGATGTCGTATCAGTCGCTTTGGTTAGGGATGAAGAGAGAGAGCAAAAGTCTGTGTACTACATGAGTAAAGCTTTAAGAGGAGGAGAGAAGAGGTACTCAAAGATAGAACTGATTGCTTTCGCGCTTGTAACATCTGCACGGCAATTACGCCCTTATTTTCTAGCCCACTCAAAAAGAATTGTTACCTTGTCGCCCTTACAAAAGGTGCTACAAAGGCCCAAAACATCATGGCGATTAATTAAATGGTCCATCAAGTTGAGAGAGTACGACATCAGCTATGTTCCCAAAACTACTGTCAAAGGATGGGTCTTAGCTGACTTCATAGCGAAATTTACAAATTTTCATGAGGAAGTATTGAAGGCTCTCGAGAAAGCACCATGGCGAGTATATGTCGATGGCTTGTCTTGTCGAGCTAGAGGCGACATAGGTGTCCACATGGTAACTGGCGATGGAATTGAGCCGAATCATGCAATATGACTAAATTTCAAAGTGACAAACAACGAAACCGAGTATGAAGCGGTGCTCGTGTGGTTGGCCATAGCTGAAACTTCAGTCGGGGAAGAGGTTGAGATGAGGGCAGATTCTCAAGTGGTGGTTGGTCAAATCATAGGGGAATATTCGGCCAAGGGGCAAAGGTTGATAAGGTACCTCCATCAGGTTCAACAAGGATGTCGTTGCTTGTGACATTTTTGAATCGAACGAATTTCCCTAGGGGACAATTGGAAAGTCAATCAGTTAGCATGGGCAGAACCCACCAAACGGGAAGAGACGCTACCGAGGGAGGTTAACCTTCAGCTATTGAGACACCAGTTATAAGGGAGGAGTCCTTGGAGATTGAAGAAAATATGCTAGGGTGGATGGATGATATAATTAGGTACTTGAAAACTAGAGATCTTACCGCCACTAAGGAGGAGATGAGGAAAATCAGAAGTAAGGCGACTTGATTTACCATGATAGACAGGATACAATACAGATGAGGTTTTTCAAACCTACTTCTGAGGTGCTTAACGAAAGGGTAAGCCGAGTACGTGATGAGGGAGGTACATGAAGGCATGTGTGGAAACCATTTTGGAGGAAGAGCACTTGCAGCAAAAATCATGAGAGCAGGGCATTACTGGCCAAAAGCCTTAAAAGACGCGAGAGAGTTTGTGAAAAACTGCACCCAATGTTAGTTGCACATGCCTAAAGTCAATAACTTCCCCTTGGCCATTTGCCCAGTGAGCCATAGATCTAGTCGGCCCTATTCCCTAGGGCAAGGGGGGACCGAAATTCATTATCTTCGCCGTTGACTACTTAACCAAGTGGGTAGAAGATAAAGTAATGGTGACAGTGACAGCGACAGCGACAGTGACAACGACAGCCCAAAGTGTAACGAGAAGCCATATATGTAGGTTCGGGGTACCATAAAGCATCATCTCCTACAATGGCAAACATTTCGATTCTGAACATTATCAAAGTGGTGTGTAGAGCTCGAAATCAAGGTCAAATACTCATCTCTGAGACATCCACAAGCGAATGGGCAGGTGAAGCAATGAAAAAAACTATTGTTGGGATACTGAAGAAGAAGGTGGGTGAGAAGAATGGGACATGGGCGGATGAGCTTCCAGAGATCTCATGGGCATACAGGATAATACCAAAAACCTCAACGGGCGAGACACCCTTCGCCTTGGCGTATGGGAGTGGAGCTATGATACCAGTGCAGGTGGATTTACCAAACCACAAGAGACAAAATTTTGATCCCAAGTCGAATAATGGAAGGCTGGAAGAAAATCTAGACTTGTTGAAAGAAGTGAGAATAAGTATTGAAACTAGACTAACAACTTGTAAAAGGAAGACGAAACAGTACTTCAACAAGAGAGTAAAACCAAGGTCCTTCAAGGTAGGCGACCTTGTACTAAAAAAGACTGGGGTAACTACAACGGAAGAAAGGAAGCTAGGGCCACAATGGGAAGGGCCATACGTGTGATAACTAGTCATCGCCAGGGAGCTTACTGCCTAAAAGAAGCTGTGGGGTATGAGTTGCCCCACCCTTGGAATGCCGAGTATTTGAGAAGCTTTTATGTTTAAACTTATTAGTTTTGTCATGATGGGTTTGTTAATTCGATTCAATAACAATTCGTTTCCTCTTATCAGTTTACTTTATTACTTTAGCAGTTGCCTAGTCTACACCTTCTCGCCAAGGCTACACGGTCGAGAAACCCTCCCACTACGCCTCTCTCCAAAGTTACGCGGTCGAGACACTCTCCCGCTACACTCTTTTCGCCAAGATTACGTGGTCGAGGGATTCTCCCACTACACCTTCTCGCCAAGGCTACACGGTTGAGGAACTTTTCGGCTACACTTTTTTCGCTAAGGTTAAGCGATCGAGGGATTCTACTGCTACACCTTCTCACCAAGGCTACCCGGTAGAGGAACTCTACCGTTACGCCTCTCGCCAGAGTTATGCGGTCAAGGTACTCTCTCGTTGCACTCTTTTCGCTAAGGTTACGCAGTTGAGGGATTCTCCCTCTACACCTTCTCGCCAAGACTACACGGTCGAGGGACTCTTCCTTTACTCCTCTCACTAGAGTTACGCGGTTAAGACACTCTCTTGCTACACTCTTTTCACTAGGGTTACGCAGTGGAGGGATTCTCTCACTACACATTCTCGCCAAGGCTACACGGTCAAGGAACTCTCTCGTTATACCTCTGGCCAGAGTTATACGGTCGAGACACTTTCCCGCTACACTATTTTCACCAAGGTTATGCAATCGAGAGTTCTCCTGCTACACCTTTTCGCTAGGGCGTCAGGGTAGAGGAACTTTCCCGTTACACCTCTCGCTAGTGTCTTGTGCTCAAGGCACTCTCCCGGAGTAGTATTCTCGTCAATCGCTGTGTGAGATCAAAAGAATAGCAATGGAAGCGAAAAAAGAAAGGAAACAATCACACGGAACTAAAAGCGCAACCAACATCAAAATAGCAAAACACATTATCAACACCACAACTGTCCCAAGATATCAATTTTCCAAATCAAACATAATATGTGTGTCTAACATATGCAAAAGCTAAGCTAACTTCAGAAAATCAAATTTGAGGAACAACGAGGAGGAAGAAAGGCATCGGGCATGGTATCTCTCCCAAGAGAATCAAATACATGATATGCAGCGGGGCTAGCCCGTATCGACTTCCACTGTAGGGTACAAAGATGTACCTTAGGATGGCTGAGCAAGTGCTCTCGCAGCTACTTGATCTCAAGCTTGAACCCAAGACTCCAGGCTCGACCTTGAACTGTGTGGGCAACAATAAGTTAGGAAGAAGACAACCAATTTGTTCTTGTGAATGGGCTAACTCAACACTTAGTTTGGTTACCTTCGATTCTGACCCAGACAGATTCTTTTTGTAAGTCTCCAAGACTTGGCTCAGCTGCAAGTAATGGTGATCATGCACTCTGAGGTCCTTCGCCACGGTAAAATCCCGCTCTGCTTGGACTTTCTCATCCTCAGCAATGCTCAATCGGGTGTTAGATTCCCAATGCCCTTCCTTTTAGATCAGAATTCGAGCAATGGTGTCCAACTTCGTCTTTTTCAGTTCCTTGACTTGTTTCTCCATTCGACTAAGCCAAACGGCCAAGCTGTCCCATTTTGTTTTGTTAGTTTCCGTTTTGAGTCTATACCGGTTGATTTCCTCCATGGAGCTTGCCACTTTTGACTTGAGGGAGTCAACCTGGCCACGCAAGGAAACAACCTCATCTTCGAGTTGGCGAGAGGTATATTTTACTCAAGAGAGCTCCTCAGCCAACTTTTCCTTCTCATCTCGGGCAACGACAACAGCACCATGAGCACTACAAATAAAGGTTCACATGGACTGGCTCTCCTCCTTTAGCTTTAAACGATCCTCAACCAGCGCAGCTGCCAATCGGTCAAATCCTTGAAAAACCCAACTAAGTAAAATAGACAGCATAATAAGAAAAGTCAAATTTCCAAAATGAAGGAACTTACTAGAGAAAAGAATGCTAGGAAGGTTGCGAACTATGGAATGAAAAGTTTCTTCACGGTGGTAATGTGTAGTCCGAGAAGGACCACCTAGGTGAGACGAGGAACCACCTTGGTGAGAACCCGATAAATTATGAAAGTTGGGAATCTGGAAAACACACGAACAATACATTTTGGTGTAGAGGTCTCCTAGTCAGGCGTATTCGAGGTCGCTGAAGGATGAGAGGAGATTGAGGGTGGAGTATTGGTGGTCTCCTGAGTGGATATTCCTGCTATTCGTTCAGGCAGGATCATTATGTCTCCTTCTCAAGCAGGCGATTCTTGAGATGGGTCAATGAGCAGTTCACATGTTGGGAAAGTTGGACAGGGCTCACCACCCCCTCCTGAGAAGTGCTAAAAGGCGAGGACGGTATCTACTCTTTGCTCCAGCTAGCAAAGGACAGAACAAGTAAAACAAAGGGCATCTCTAGGGTGATCCCACCTAAGACCGTTGAGGCAACAAGTGACTATTCCTCAGTGTCTTCAAGGTGAAAGGACTTCCCAAAGCCATCCAAGGAGGGAGGAAAGTCGCTTAGGCGACGCATGTTCAAGAGATTTGGGTTCAAAATCGCAATGATGTCGCTCTCCTAGTGAAGGTCATCCTCTGGGGCTGTCGTATGCTGAGAAGTCTGGGAGATGACTTTAGTAGGGGCTTTTGCCAATAAGACAGAGTCGACTTTTATCACCAACTCTAAATCGGCTTTAGTTAAGGCCATGAGCTCGTCTAGGGAGTTGGTTGTAGGTATTGGGGGGCAACCTGAGACTTCTCCACCACTCACCAAAGGGGTTGAAAGCCCACCTCTAGTGGAACTGGACTCACCAATAAGCTTAGTCACCAAATGAGCTTTATTCTTTTTCTTGGCCCCTGCTGTTAAAGGTGGCCCACTTTTCAAACTAATTGCCGGTGACGAAGCGCCTAGAAACTCACGATCGAATACATGTGCCCTACTAGGCACCATTAAAACCTATCAATATTGGAAGGAATCAAAATGACATCCGACCAAGTAGAGCTAACGTTTTGTCCTGACCAAGCCTACACCAATCAAATATGGGCTTTTTCTCTGGGAGAAAGGAGAATCTTGAATTCACGCTTGTCNTGGGTGGGCCGTAGTCAGATGGGCGAGGCGGCACCGTAATATATAAGGGGAGCATATACAGTACCAATGAAAACGTGGCGCTCATCGCAGACGGTTCAGATATTTTCCTTTGGGTCATATTATGGGACCACGTTGCGCCACTTTTTATCATTTTCTTCTTTGAAAAGATATTTACAATCTCGCTTTAAAAAAAAATAATAAAACATGCAACCTATATTATAAAAAATTATTTTTTTAATAATAAATTCTATTCTTTTTTTAAATAATTACGTAATATTTATACACTCCACAATTATATATAAAATTATTCTTTTCTTTTGGGGGCAAGGTAGAGGTCATGGTACGGATATATTTGGATATTGATCTCAAAACAATATCAACCTATCTTATTTTATCTTCTATCATCATTATAATTTTCATATATTTTCACATAAAATATAATAAAAATTTTAATTTTTTTAAATCTTAAAACAATATTAATATCAAAAAATAATATTCTAACAATATCTTATTTAATTTTTAACTTTTATCTAAAATCATCTCATATCATCTCATCTCATTATCTAAACCTCACCTATATACTATAAAAATAAATTTTATAACAGATGGGGTTTATTTTATTTTTATAAAAACCTGCATTAATATTATTTATTATAAAATTTGTACAAATCATTTTTCGTTTTCCTTCAAAACGAATGGCGCTTCTCCGATTCTCCCATGCGCAGATACGGAGCTAACTTTAGAAATTAGTTAATATGACTAATTTAGGTTCCCATTTGATATAAAAAATATTTTATTTTATCTCATCTTATCATAAGGATTTTTTAAAATTTTTATATAAAATATAACAAACAATTTAATTTTTTAAAATTATAAAATAATAATATTATTAAAAAATAATATTCTAATAATATTTTATTCCACTTTTAACTTTCATCTCAACTCATTATCCAAATGGTACCTTAATTGAATATATTAAGAAATGATTATTTTTCTAAGTTTGTTTTATTTTCTGGCAATTTTGGTTGGAAAGGTCCTAAAAATGACCTTATCCCATAGATAGATGTAGGTAATAAATTAAGAGATTTTTTGTATTACCGGAATTTTAAGGTGTGATCAAGTATGTAAGGTGTGAAAATTGAAAGTCTAAGAAATGCTTCATTTTCCTCTCAGGATCATATATGGCATATATGATCTGCTAGTAGGCCTAGTTGTTATCGTTGACCGCTAGTTTATTCTTTTTTTTTTACATATTTAAAAAAAATATAAATTCATTAATAATAATTTTTTTTAATTATTTTAAAAAAATAAAAATACACTAACGTTCATATCCAGGCCGAGACAAAGCCAAGAGGTTTTTTTCTTTACAAAAGGTAGATAACAAACCTATCATATATGTTCTTATCTAATTTCTATGCCTACAGTGATAAATTATAATGTATATGCATGCTATTCTGAATGTGAAACTTTTGAATAGCAAACAATTAGGATATATATTTAATTTTGTTTTGTCTTGTGAACAAATAGACTACTTTCACTTGTTTACCAAGACATACCCCACCAGCTTATAATAATTTCTTTGAAAATATCACCCATCCATGCTTCGAGGTTGGTAATTGGATACAAATGAGGGTTATATTTATTCAATTAGATAAACGTCCCAAAGGCATTAATTGGTCAGCCATGCATCAGACTGAGTGGAGAGGATAAAGAAAGATAAATCCTTTCTTTAAGGCGGTGCACTGAATAAGTGGGTTCTCCAGCGACCCCATGACTGCGACCCTGATACCAATAATTTCCATCTTATTTTTATTTTGGCTTTTCCCACCTTTTTACTGTTTACTGAACAAATTTCTGTACCCATCTTGTAGCATTAGTAGTCAAATTTTGATCAAAATTTAATTATGTTGTATAAAAATTTATTATAATAGACTCAATAAATGAATAATAATTTTAGTCTAAAATTTATTTATTGACTAAATATTATTTTTACCATAAACAATTATGGATGTTGTCAAATTAAAGCAAGTGGTGACTGATGAGAAACGTCACAACTAAACGTGATTATATTATTTTCACCAAATCTAGCCAGTCCCTTATGCTGAAAAAATGACTATTGAAATTGAAAGGATACGACTGTTAGAAAAAAATGTCTTTAAAAAATTATATTCATTAGGAATAATATGAACGTTAAAAAATTAATTTGTACTCTTTTAGTAATGAATAAATATTCAAATTACAATTAGATTTAAAATAAATAAAAATTTTAAAATAAAAATTTTAATAGAATAGTAATAGATTTGGAGAGTTTATTATTTGATATTGTTGAAAAGTGGCTAGCTAAATTTATAAACGTAAATTTTCTAGTCAAATTTTGATCAAATTTTATTGAGTTCACTACTGATGCTCTTATAAATTTTAACACCTAATTTGAGGAAACTTGATATCAAGCTTGAAATACATTATTCATTCAGCGGGAAAAATCTTTAATATTATTCTTACGAGTATGCAATCAGCTAGCGGCTGCATATAGCTTTAAAAGCAAAAATTACTATTTAAGACCAAAAATAACTTTCTAATTTTGCTCTTGAATCATCTTGATCGAGATACTCTCTTTCATTAGCTCCTTCTCCTAATATAAATCATGTGTTAGGTATGTAATCGGTTCAGTTCGATCCGATTTTAAATATATTTTAGAATCAAATCGGTATATATCAGTTTTAAAATTTGAAAAATCGATACCACATCAGTTACACTCTTAAATTAATGCTTCCGGTTTTACCGGTTCTAGTCCAGTTCAATCTTTTTTTTTGATATATTAAATATATATAATCTAGTATATATATTATATTATATAATAAAATAATAATAATATATTGTAGTATATTTTAATATATATTATAATTATACAGTTTTGCTACGTACAACCGGCTTGCGTAATCGGAATGCAACCGGCTGTACGTGGCAATACTTAAAATAAAGTTAAAACAAAAAATTAAAAAGTAAAAAGATAAAAAAGCAAAAGCAAAGGAAAAGGACAAAGCACTTTGTCTTCTTCCTTCGGTAGCAGACAACACTTTGAAGAATTTCATTTTTCTTCTTCTTCGGTGGAGTAGCAGATCACTGCAGCAAATGTTATTTTTCTTCTTTCTTCGGTGCAGCAGACCACAGTTTGAAGCAAAAAAGAGCAGACTAAATGTGAAGAGGGGAAGTTGAGATTTCTGATTTTAGGAAGGGATCGCGTCCATCTGGGTCTGGACTCAAGATCTGTGTCGTCATCGTCGTCGTCTTCGGGTTTGGAAGTGCTCTTCGTCGTTGTCTTCGTTTGGGTGTCTCGTCCATCTGGAAGAGCTATGCACCACTGCTAATACAAACATCAGTGATGAAAGCAGCTCATCTTACACTTCGGCATCTTCCTTCGTATCCATTTTTAAACACCTACCTCATCTTGTTTTTTTTTTTTTTTGGGCATTTTAACTTTGGAAAGGTTGAAAATCAGTCGTCAGATTGTGCAAAGAGCAAAGAGCTCACATAGCTTAAGTATTTCTATTTCTTGATGAGGTCGGCATGCAAATCTCTTGTTACTGATAATTCATTCAGCACATAGGCATCTCCATGCAATTCATATCTGCCACAACCCGCCAAGAAATAGAAATACTTAGGCTTAATAAATGAAGAATTAATAAGTTATTGAGAGGTGGTTGAAACTTCAGAGTTTTTTATGGGTTGTCTTCGGAGCTGAGATCGGGTTTACGCTACGCGAGGAATGTGGAGATGAAACTCACAGGATCTTGAGATGAGATTAAGAAAATCAGAGGAGGAATGGTAGATGGAGAGTCGGAGACGAAGGCGAAGTGTCTTCGTGAAGCATGTATCAAATGAAACGAAGCGTTTTATTAAACCACGTAGGACACGATTACACGGCGGTTACTCCAGCCGGTTGTATTCAGCATTTTTCATAATTATATTATAGACTACAGTGACATATTATAATATATAATATAGTGATATATTATAATATAGTATAGTATATAGAGATATAGTATTAATATAACTATTAATACAAAAGACTATAGTGATAATATATAGTTATTTATATAGGATTTTAAAATTTACTATTATGTTAATTAGTAATTTTTCATATAATACAAAATTATTTTATATATAATTATGTATATTATATATAAAAATTATATATAATATAAAAATCATATAAAAATATTTTAAACAATATAAAAGATCAATAAGTATATATATATATATGAACCGGTTCAGTTCGGTGTTAAAAAAAGAAAAGAAAATTGAATTGGACCGATTTTGAAAATGATAGAATCGGTACCGGACCAGACTGAACCCACTGATTTACCGGTTCATCGATTTTTTGTCCACTCCTAATAATGTGGAACCAAAACTTTGAGGATCATGAATGTGAATAATGTAAGTTACAGTCATAAAATGTAATTTACGTAATCATTTTAAAAAAATTTAAATTTATTATTAAAAAATTATTTTCTTTCTCATGTAAGTATCGTATTCATTCACATTTTTTAAAGAATTGCATAGCGCTTTCGCTTCACCAAGTATAATTTATCCTTTTTCCTTTGTTACTTGGAGAAGTGTGCGTAGGTAGTTATGATGTAACGCCCACTGCTACTTTTAGAGTGGTGTTTGGACCGTCGGGAGCAGTTTTTTTTAACTCCATTCATTATCTCTGCGGCCTCCAAGCTATTACAGTCCTACCAAGCTGTCTTTTGATTTTCACTAATTTTACTTAATTACTCCGAAATTATATTATATATAGTTATATATGACCGTATAATCAAGATCTTGTGGTTGAATTCTCAATAAAGAATTGCATTGAACACTATGTGGAAGGGGCTTAATCCTCTTCCAAAGGTCCGTTGGGTATTATCTTGAGCTTGAGCTTAAGCTAGGGCATGGACCAGTAAGCTAGTGAATACAAGGCCTAACCCCATGCAAGTCTCGTCTAAATAGAGCCAGACCACTAATTGCCTGGGTGTTTCGGGATGAAAATGTGATTAGCTCATTTGGAAATAAGATAAACCTTAATATCCCAAAGACTTGAATTTCCAATAACAGGCAGGACGATTATCGAATATTAGTCGAAGAAGTTACAAAGCTCTATTTATAGGGTTCAAGTATGATTATGAGATCATCAGAATCTTTGGATGGAGAAACCATATTATTATTAGCTGACTTAGGCATCGAAGCTGTCCTGTCGAACCCCCAAGCCTCTTTACTCTTTGGTTTCAGGCAATCGCGTGTGAAAAGCTGTGAAACACGCATGATGTAATAGAATACCTAGCTCGCCCATCGTTGCTTAGCTAGGCCAAGCAGGAGGAACCTTTGTCATTGTATTTGGTTGCCACCCCGGATGTCGTATCAGTCGCTTTGGTTAGGGATGAAGGGAGAGAGCAAAAGTCTGTGTACTACATGAGTAAAGCTTTAAGAGGAGGAGAGAAGAGGTACTCAAAGATAGAACTGATTGCTTTCGCGCTTGTAACATCTGCACGGCGATTACGCCCTTATTTTCTAGCCCACTCAAAAAGAATTGTTACCTTGTCGCCCTTACAAAAGGTGCTACAAAGGCCCAAAACATCATGGCGATTAATTAAATGGTCCATCAAGTTGAGAGAGTACGACATCAGCTATGTTCCCAAAACTACTGTCAAAGGATGGGTCTTAGCTGACTTCATAGCAAAATTTACAAATTTTCATGAGGAAGTATTGAAGGTTCTCGAGAAAGCACCATGGCGAGTATATGTCGATGGCTTGTCTTGTCGAGCTAGAGGCGACATAGGTGTCCACATGGTAACTGGCGATGGAATTGAGCCGAATCATGCAATATGACTAAATTTCAAAGTGACAAACAACGAAACCGAGTATGAAGCGGTGCTCGTGTGGTTGGCCATAGCTGAAACTTCAGACAGGGAAGAGGTTGAGATGAGGGTAGATTCTCAAGTGGTGGTTGGTCAAATCATAGGGGAATATTCGGCCAAGGGGCAAAGGTTGATAAGGTACCTCCATCAGGTTCAGCAAGGATGTCGTTGCTTGTGACATTTTTGAATCGAACGAATTTCCCTAGGGGACAAATGGAAAGTCAATCAGTTAGCATGGGCAAAACCCACCAAACGGGAAGAGACGCTACCGAGGGAGGTTAACCTTCAGCTATTGAGACACCAGTTATAAGGGAGGAGTCCTTGGAGATTGAAGAAA
Source organism: Pterocarya stenoptera (assembly GCA_003123785.1). Lineage (NCBI taxonomy): Eukaryota > Viridiplantae > Streptophyta > Magnoliopsida > Fagales > Juglandaceae > Pterocarya > Pterocarya stenoptera. Next base: position 63,880 of record QEOT01123549.1, read on the forward strand.
ATATGCTAGGGTGGATGGATGATATTATTAGGTACTTGAAAACTAGAGATCTTACCGCCACTAAGGAGGAGATGAGGAAAATCAGAAGTAAGGCGACTTGATTTACCATGATAGACAGGATACAATACAGATGAGGTTTTTCAAACCTACTTCTGAGGTGCTTAACGAAAGGGTAAGCCGAGTACGTGATGAGGGAGGTACATGAAGGCATGTGTGGAAACCATTTTGGAGGAAGAGCACTTGCAGCAAAAATCATGAGAGCAGGGCATTACTGGCCAAAAGCCTTAAAAGACGCGAGAGAGTTTGTGAAAAAGTGCGCCCAATGTTAGTTGCACACGCCTAAAGTCAATAACTTCCCCTTGGCCATTTGCCCAGTGAGCCATAGATCTAGTCGGCCCTATTCCCTAGGGCAAGGGGGGACCGAAATTCATTATCTTCGCCGTTGACTACTTAACCAAGTGGGTAGAAGATAAAGTAATGGTGACAGCAACAGCGACAGCGACAGTGACAACGACAGCCCAAAGTGTAACGAGAAGCCATATATGTAGGTTTGGGGTACCATAAAGCATCATCTCCTACAATGGCAAACATTTCGATTCTGAACATTATCAAAGTGGTGTGGAGAGCTCGAAATCAAGGTCAAATACTCATCTCTGAGACATCCACAAGCGAATGGGCAGGTGAAGCAATGAAAAAAACTATTGTTGGGATACTGAAGAAGAAGGTGGGTGAGAAGAATGGGACATGGGCGGATGAGCTTCTAGAGATCTCATGGGCATACAGGATAATACCAAAAACCTCAACGGGCGAGACACCTTTCGCCTTGGCGTATGGGAATGGAGCTATGATACCAGTGCAGGTGGATTTACCAAACCACAAGAGACAAAATTTTGATCCCAAGTCGAATAATGGAAGGTTGGAAGAAAATCTAGACTTGTTGAAAGAAGTGAGAATAAGTATTGAAACTAGACTAACAACTTGTAAAAGGAAGACGAAACAGTACTTCAACAAGAGAGTAAAACCAAGGTCCTTCAAGGTAGGCGACCTTGTACTAAAACAGACTGGGGTAACTACAACGGAAGAAAGGAAGCTAGGGCCACAATGGGAAGGGCCATACGTGTGATAACTAGTCATCGCCAGGGAGCTTACTGCCTAAAAGAAGCTGTGGGGTATGAGTTGCCCCACCCTTGGAATGCCGAGTATTTGAGAAGCTTTTATGTTTAAACTTATTAGTTTTGTCATGATGGGTTTGTTAATTCGATTCAATAACAATTCGTTTCCTCTTATCAGTTTACTTTATTACTTTAGCAGTTGCCTAGTCTACACCTTCTCGCCAAGGCTACACGGTCGAGAAACCCTCCCACTACGCCTCTCTCCAAAGTTACGCGGTCGAGACACTCTCCGGCTACACTCTTTTCGCCAAGATTACGTGGTCGAGGGATTCTCCCACTACACCTTCTCGCCAAGGCTACACGGTTGAGGAACTTTTCGGCTACACTTTTTTCGCTAAGGTTAAGCGATCGAGGGATTCTACTGCTACACCTTCTCACCAAGGCTACCCGGTAGAGGAACTCTACCGTTACGCCTCTCGCCAGAGTTATGCGGTCAAGGTACTCTCTCGTTGCACTCTTTTCGCTAAGGTTACGCAGTTGAGGGATTCTCCCTCTACACCTTCTCGCCAAGACTACACGGTCGAGGGACTCTTCCTTTACTCCTCTCACTAGAGTTACGCGGTTAAGACACTCTCTTGCTACACTCTTTTCACTAGGGTTACGCAGTGGAGGGATTCTCTCACTACACATTCTCGCCAAGGCTACACGGTCAAGGCACTCTCTCGTTATACCTCTGGCCAGAGTTATACGGTCGAGACACTTTCCCGCTACACTATTTTCACCAAGGTTATGCAATCGAGAGTTCTCCTGCTACACCTTTTCGCTAGGGCGTCAGGGTAGAGGAACTTTCCCGTTACACCTCTCGCTAGTGTCTTGTGCTCAAGGCACTCTCCCGGAGTAGTATTCTCGTCAATCGCTGTGTGAGATCAAAAGAATAGCAATGGAAGCGAAAAAAGAAAGGAAACAATCACACGGAACTAAAAGCACAACCAACATCAAAATAGCAAAACACATTATCAACACCACAACTGTCCCAAGATATCAATTTTCCAAATCAAACATAATATGTGTGTCTAACATATGCAAAAGCTAAGCTAACTTCAGAAAATCAAATTTGAGGAACGACGAGGAGGAAGAAAGGCATCGGGCATGGTATCTCTCCCAAGAGAATCAAATACATGATATGCAGCGGGGCTAGCCCGTATCGACTTCCACTGTAGGGTACAAAGATGTACCTTAGGATGGCTGAGCAAGTGCTCTCGCAGCTACTTGATCTCAAGCTTGAACCCAAGACTCCAGGCTCGACCTTGAACTGTGTGGGCAACAATAAGTTAGGAAGAAGACAACCAATTTGTTCTTGTGAATGGGCTAACTCAACATTCAGTTTGGTTACGTTCGATTCTGACCCAGACAGATTCTTTTTGTAAGTCTCCAAGACTTGGCTCAGCTGCAAGTAATGGTGATCATGCACTCTGAGGTCCTTCGCCACGGTAAAATCCCGCTCTGCTTGGACTTTCTCATCCTCAGCAATGCTCAATCGGGTGTTAGATTCCCAATGCCCTTCCTTTTAGATCAGAATTCGAGCAATGGTGTCCAACTTCGTCTTTTTCAGTTCCTTGACTTGTTTCTCCATTCGACTAAGCCAAACGGCCAAGCTGTCCCATTTTGTTTTGTTAGTTTCCGTTTTGAGTCTATACCGGTTGATTTCCTCCATGGAAATTGCCACTTTTGACTTGAGGGAGTCAACCTGGCCACGCAAGGAAACAACCTCATCTTCGAGTTGGTGAGAGGTATATTTTACTCAAGAGAGTTCCTCAGCCAACTTTTCCTTCTCATCTCGGGCAACGACAACAGCACCATGAGCACTACAAACAAAGGTTCACATGGACTGGCTCTCCTCCTTTAGCTTTAAACGATCCTCAACCAGCGCAGCTGCCAATCGGTCAAATCCTTGAAAAACCCAACTAAGTAAAATAGACAGCATAATAAGAAAAGTCAAATTTCCAAAATGAAGGAACTTACTAGAGAAAAGAATGCTAGGAAGGTTGCGAACTATGGAATGAAAAGTTTCTTCACGGTGGTAATGTGTAGTCCGAGAAGGACCACCTAGGTGAGACGAGGAACCACCTTGGTGAGAACCCGATAAATTATGAAAGTTGGGAATCTGGAAAACACACGAACAATACATTTTGGTGTAGAGGTATCCTAGTCAGGCGTATTCGAGGTCGCTGAAGGATGAGAGGAGATTGAGGGTGGAGTATTGGTGGTCTCCTGAGTGGATATTCCTGCTATTCGTTCAGGCAGGATCATTATGTCTCCTTCTCAAGCAGGCGATTCTTGAGATGGGTCAATGAGCAGTTCACATGTTGGGAAAGTTGGACAGGGCTCACCACCCCCTCCTGAGAAGTGCTAAAAGGTGAGGACGGTATCTACTCTTTGCTCCAGCTAGCAAAGGACAGAACAAGTAAAACAAAGGGCATCTCTAGGGTGATCCCACCTAAGACCGTTGAGGCAACAAGTGACTATTCCTCAGTGTCTTCAAGGTGAAAGGACTTCCCAAAGCCATCCAAGGAGGGAGGAAAGTCGCTTAGGTGACGCATGTTCAAGAGATTTGGGTTCAAAATCGCAATGATGTCGCTCTCCTAGTGAAGGTCATCCTCTGGGGCTGTCGTATGCTGAGAAGTCTGGGAAATGACTTTAGTAGGGGCTTTTGCCAATAAGACAGAGTCGACTTTTATCACCAACTCTAAATCGGCTTTAGTTAAGGCCATGAGCTCGTCTACGGAGTTGGTTGTAGGTATTGGGGGGCAACCTGAGACTTCTCCACCACTCACCAAAGGGGTTGAAAGCCCACCTCTAGTGGAACTGGACTCACCAATAAGCTTAGTCACCAAATGAGCTTTATTCTTTTTCTTGGCCCCTGCTGTTAAAGGTGGCCCACTTTTCAAACTAATTGCCGGTGACGAAGCGCCTAGAAACTCACGATCGAATACATGTGCCCTACTAGGCACCATTAAAACCTATCAATATTGGAAGGAATCAAAGTGACATCCGACCAAGTAGAGCTAACGTTTTGTCCTGACCAAGCCTACACCAATCAAATATGGGCTTTTTCTCTGGGAGAAAGGAGAATCTTGAATTCACGCTTGTCTGTAGGAAATTTCCAATCTTCACCTGAGACAAAGAAAAATTTCCTCTGCTAGTCCTTGGCGTGGGAATAATTATGCTTCAACTGAACTATTTTACTATGGAACTTGAAACTACAAAGGTTCTCGTTCAGATGCTTGAATCCATGAAGAGAAAAAAACTCACGAGCCATGAGATCGGGGTATTCATCACCTGTAGGCTCTAACACTCGCCACCAAAGAACACAACAAGCCATTAAAATCCTCTAGGCGTTAGGCACCAGTTGGGCTAGGGCGAGTCCCAAGACGTCTAAGACATTACGGATAGGCTGCACAAAGGGCAAATGAAGCCCTATCACAAACATAGTCGTGTACAAAGCCATAGAAAATACCATACCTCTCATATCAACAGCTTTGCGGTGTTGGTTAAGCAGCCCTTAAGTCATCGAGTCTGGGATGTTGAAGTTGTCCCACGC